>JAODAL010009705.1:0-109223 GCA_025379985.1 Phyllomedusa bahiana | reverse complement strand
AAAAGGGACCCCTATACCAACCTACCAAACTGCTGAAGGGCTCTATACATGTCTACTGGGGGGCTTCTATACCTACATGCTTACCTATTGGGAGTGCCTATATACCAATCTACTTCTGAGACTACCTACCTACCCGGGGCCTCTTTACCTACCCACCTACTGGGGCTATGCTATACTTACCTATCAGAGAGGCCTCTATACCAACCTACAAATTGAGAGACCTCTATACTTACTCAGGCGCCTTTATAAAAAATAACGCTTCAAAGAACGTGAAATTAGGACAGCGTACAGCAAGTGGTCCAAAACTCCATTAAAATCAATATTTATTTAGTACATGGATAAAAAATCCCATAGAGGCATGATAAACCCTACGACTAAGGGCAAGATATGCCCGAAACACGTTAGTGCAGTGTCATCGGTGTTTTGTATTTTGTTCCCCTTTATCATGCCTCTATGGGATTTTTTATCCAGGTACTAAATAAATATTGATTTTAATGGAGTTTTGGACCACTTGCTGTACGCTGTCCTAATTTCACGTTCTTTGAAGCGTTATTTTCTGCATTCATCTGCAACTGGAGCAGAGGACCTGCGTCTTAAAGTGTGACCACCCTGCATCCTAGGTGAGCTGATATACACATTATTTTTGCTCTGGCGCCTTTATACCTACTTACGGAGGAACCTATATACCTACTAAAATATTGCTGGGGTGTCTATAGCTAACTACTAGGGGACCTCTATACCTACATACTTACCAATTTGGATTCTCTTTACGTATCTACCAGGGCGACTATACACGTTCCGAACTTAACGACTGGGGACAAATATACCTTCCTATTTACTAGGGGGCACTAAATGTACCAATTTACTGAAGGGGCTATATTCCTACCTATATGACATACCTCTACACCTACCTGTCTAACTAATGGGGGCCTCTACACCTATCTATCTCCAGAGATACTGTATACCTACTTATCTACTGGTGGGTGTATATAACTACCTACTGGGAGGACCTGTATACCTACATACTGAGGTGCCTCTATACCTTCCTATCTTACTGAAGGTCTCAATACCTACCTACATTTTGAGGGGACTATACCTAACTAACAACCTTCTGGGTCCCTATATACATATCTAATGGGTGGCCTCTCTATCTACCTAACTATTGAGTGGGCCTCCATGCCTACCCACCTACTAGGGCTACATTAAACCTACCTAACAATCTAGGTGGTCTCTAAAACTTCTAAACACACTGGGGGACCTCGACTGCTTGGGGACTTTATACCTACCTAACTTCTGAGCGGTCTGTCGGGGCCATTATACCTACCAAACTAATTACTGGGGGTCCTTTATACCTACCTTCCTACTAGGGGGGCCTTACCTACCTACTGGAGGACCTCTATACCTACCAACATACCAATCTAGGGGGGGCCCTTTATACTTATCTGGGTGTTGGGGATGCATCTATGCCTCTCTTACAGGGGGAACGGCGGCCTCTATACCTACCTCCCAATATGGAGGCCTATACACCTTCCTACTTGCTGAGGGGATCTATACCTACCTACTGTGAGGCCTCCATACCTATCTACTGGTGCACCTTTATATCCATCTTCATACCTAACTACTAAGGGATCTTAATGCCTTACTATATACTGAGGAGCGGTGGGGTTCTAAACCTACCTAAAAGGGGCATCTGTTCGTACCTATTAGGAGGTATCTATACCTACCTAGATACTGTGGGGTCTTCTATGCCTACCTACCTACTGGGTGGCTTCTATAATTACCTATCTGGTGACCTCTATACCAACTAAATGATTTTGGGGACCCTATACCTACCAACCTACTTGGGGGCCTTCAGACCTACCTACCAGACTACTGGGCAGACCTCTATATCTAAGTACCTACTGGGTGGGCCTTTATACCTATCTACTTATCTACTGGAGAGGCCTAAATACCTGTCTACTGATCTACTTGGGGGACTTCCTCCCTAGCTATCTGGAGCCTCTAAAAATACCTAGCTACTAGAGGGGCCTCCATGTTTAGCTACCTACTGAGGGTTCTTTATACCTACCTAACTACTGAAGGTCCTATATACCTACCTATACTTACCTATTAGAGAGCCTTTATACTTACTTATTGTGGTCTCAGTATATACTAAGCTACTGCTGGGTTCTCTTTATCTGCCTACCGTCCAATCTATCTGGGGGTCCTCTATACCTTCCTAACTGCTGGGGGACTCCATACCTATGTATGGGGGGCTTATATACTGACACACCTACACAGAGGGTTATATACATACCAGGGGCGTAACTACCGGGGTAGCAGACGTGGCAGCTGCTAACACGTCTGCTACCCCGATAGTTCGGTTCCTGCGCCCGCCGGCAGTGAACATACCATTTCACTGTCGGTGGGGCGGAGCTGTGGGGCTCAACGCTTCCTACCTCTGAACGTCCGGGCCCTCCGACCGAGCGTTCAAAGGCAGGACCACCCAATGTCAGCAGAGTGGAGCACATCCGGTGCTCCGCTCAACGAATCTGCCCGCTGGGCCTTAAGCCTAGCAGGTGCCGGCCCACAGTGCTGATGTGGGCAGCGCGATGACGTCACATCATCGCGCCGCCCACGCTGAGCACAGACTGCACGGGAGCTGAGCTGCGAGGGAGCGTGAGGAAGGTAAGGGATTTTAATTTTTTTTTTACATTCATGAAGCCTGCCCTAAGCACCCTCCTTGCCTATATGAGCCCCTATAACCCACCCTAAGCCCCCTGCCTGCCTATATGGGCCCCTATAACCTGCCCTAAGCCCCCTGCCTGCCTATATGGGCCCCAATAACCAGCCCTAAGCCCAGCCTGCTTATACTGGGCCCCTATAGACTACCCTAAGACCCGCCGGTATATATATATATATATATATATATATATATATATATATATATATATATACACACACACCTACCTACCTACTGGAGGGTCTATAAACATACCTACTGTGGGCCTACAAACTTTCTTACCTGCTAAGGAACTTCTATCAACAAATAACTATTGGGGACCTATAGACCTACATTCCTACCGGGGGTGGGGAGGAGGGGTGGGCTTGATACATACCTACCGGTGGCCTTTACACCTACTTACCGACTAGGAGGCCTCTATACCTACCTATTGAGGGGGTGGGAACTATACCTTTCTACCAACTAGGGGTCTCTATGCATTCTTACCTATGTAGTAGGGGGTCTATATACTTACCTATCTACTGCAGGACCTCCATTCCTACCTAGTGGGGACTTCTATACATACAAACCTATTGTGGGGATACCATCCTACCCATTTATGGGGGAGGCCTCTATACCTATCTACTAAGGGGCCAGGGTACTTCCCTAACTACTGGGTGACCTCTATACCTAAATATACACCAGTCTGGGGGGCCCTTATGTTTACCTTCCAACATAATGGAGTGCCTATAAACCTGCCTACCGACTGTGGAGCCTGTGTTACTAAATATTTGGCGTGCCTCTATACCTATCTATCTCTGTGGAACCTTAAGAGATACCTGTCTACTGGTGGGTGAATATACTTACCTGACTACCTTACCTATACTACCTCTTTACATAACTATGTAATGGGGTGCCTATATACCTCTATACCTCCTTCCCAAACTACTGGGAGTCTATCTACCCAAATACAGGGGAGCCTATATATCTATCTACCTAAAGATGTGGCTATATACATCCTGGTAAATCAACACACTTTTGGCATATGGTGGCACCACAAAAATACTTTAAAAGGCAGAAGAAAAAGGTTAACAGAGCCAATGACTGAACACTGCAACTTGCACTCATAATGGGCACTAGATGGCAGATGGAGACTGCAGGAAGAAAGTGTGTTATAAACCTATGTTTCCGTTCTGATTTTGTGCAATAAGGGCATGTCCTCACGGCAGGTTCTTCAGTCGGTTTTACAGCAGTCTGTATATCGGCTGTCAAACCTTTTAACGGACTTCATTGGAAAATCCGTGCAGTGGTCCGAAAAACATTGAACATGTTCATTCTTCCGTCCGGTTTTCGGGCGGAACATGAACAGGTCAATGCGAAGGGGGAGGGCTTTTCTCCGCAAACCGCGGAGAAAAGCCGTCCCCCTACAGCCCTGTACACGGCCCCAAAACAGAGCAAATACCGGTCGGATAATCCGGCCGGTATTTGCTCTGTGCCATGGTGACATGCCCTAAATGTAATCTGGAGTGCCATGTACAAGTATGAGCACCATTTGCAGTTCCCTGCACTGTCTTGGCATGCTATCAGTGGGGTTATTAATGGTTGTGTGAGGAATGTTATACCATGCTGAATGCCCATTGCACATACATCTTCAATATTAACCACTGGCAGCTCCCTTTGCAGTTGGTAACCAATGATGTCCCAGATGTGCTTGATGGGAGACAATTCCGAAGACACTTAAGGTCATGGTAGCACATTTAGACTATGCAGGCTTCTCACAATAGCATGAGCAAATTGTGGTCAGGAATTGTCCTGCTGAAAAGCAGTTCATAGGACTCTTTGTAGAAAAGGTTTCATTATGAAATAAATGCAATATTGAGCTGTAAGTGTACTTTAAATGAAGACTAGAGTGGTCTAGCTACCATACAATATGTCACCTCACACCATAATCCTGGGAATAGAACCAGTCTCTAGGGGTCATTGCATTGATGACAAAAGTGGGACTCATCACTGAAGAGGATAGACCTCCATTCCAGCATTGGACAGTTCCGAAACCTTGGCTTAGGTGCTAAGCGATCGAAGTGATAAACTAAGGTCTCTCCGTTCCAAATTCTAAACCTCTTAGTTTGTGACACGTGGCAATAACTGGTACATCGACACACTGGAAGCATCACACAGTCATTCCACACCACTTGATCAGATTTTTGAGGTTTCATGTGGCTAAAAACCTTGGTTCCACCTGACATTTCATGTCCACTCCCCTCCCCGTCCCACTGTGCCACAAATTAGGGGACGTCCACACCAGTGGTGTAACTAGAGAAGCCTAGGCCCCATTCTAGATAATACAAGGAGTGAATACCTCACCATAGATATCACCATCATACTGCTACCAAACAAATCCCACTATACCAAGACCAACATTACCAATAGCACTACTACATATGGACCCGATTATACCGCCAGAACACGACCACAAATTACCACCACATAGTGACTGAATAATAACCTATACTATTACTGAATAAAGATCAGTATACAAAGACCAATATTACCGCCATATAGTGGTATATTCCAGACCAGTGTACACAGGTGTCCTACAGACTGTATATTACCTCCATACAATGACCATATAGTGGTAGACACCAGTGTACACAGGCTCTGCAGACATATAAGTGATTACAGTGCAATTACATCTTGTGACGTTTTTCTAAGGAGTTGTTGACTTTCCCTTTTGTTCTGCTTCTGGTCTAGACCACCATGATGACATCTCCCGGCCACCATTCGTCCCTGCAGATTTGGACACAAATATCTTAAAATCCTCTCTTTTCCCATCACCTCACTACCTGCTCCCACCTCTGTACAATCTTACAAGAGGTGGCAGAGTGGGTACAGGCCTAAAGCAGGGCTGGGCAATTAATTTTCCCATGGGGCAACATGAGAAAGTGGGATGGTTTTAGAGGGCCAGACTAATAAAAAAAAAAAAAACTATAGGGTGAACGGGGGGAAAAAAAAAAAAACCAATCATTTTTGGGGTTTATTTTTGTGGAAACTTACTCTGTACCCTCAGTAAGGCAGGTATATGCAGCTCCCCTCAGTAAGGCAGGTATATAGATACATCCCCCAGTAAGGCAGGTATATAGATACGTCCCCTCAGTAAGGCAGGTATATAGATATATGTCCCCTCAGTCAGGCAGGTATATAGATATGTCCCCTCAGGCAGGTGTATATATAGCTCCCCTCAGTAAGGCAGGTATATACAGCTCCCCTCAGTCAGGCAGGTATATGGATATGTCCTCTCAGTAAGACAGGTATAAAGCTATATGTCCCCTCAGTGAGGCAGGTACATACAGCTACCCTCAGTAAGGCAGGTATAGAGATAGGCCCCTCAGGCAGGTATATATAGCTCCCCTCAGTAAGGCAGCTATATACTGTAGATAGGCCCCCTCAGGCAGGTATATATAGCTCCCCTAAGTAAGGCAGGTATATAGATATATGTCCCCTCAGTAAGGCAGGTATATAGATAGGCTGCCTCAGGCAGGTCATCGCCATTAAAAATAACACTGAAACTCACTTTACCTCTTCCCTTGGCCAAGCGTCTTCCTCTTCTGCCCAACATTGGCGGCGTGACGTCATCACACTGCCAGCGCCGGGACGCTCCTCCAGCAGCTCCTCAGCCGCACAGCCTATGATGGCTGTGCGGCCGAGGAGAGGAAGTGGCGCAATGAGCTCACTTCATCGCGGCGCGGCCCAGTTCCAATACCGGGCATATTAATAGCAGCACTGACAGCCTGCTGCAGCCTCTCAGCGCTACCCAGTTGCGGCAGGCTTTCAGCGCTACTAATAATATGGTCTAAAGCAGACCTGCCGTGGGCCGTATCCAGCTAGCTAGCGGGCCAGATGCAGCCCGTGGGTCTGGCTTAGAGGCAGTCTCCTAGAGGGGAGGGGAGGAACAGAGGATACACCTCCTGGAGATTGTATTACACCTATGGCCTGTCCCCCTCAGAATCATGTTTCCAGGTAGACCCCCATTAGATAGGTTGGTAGGCCCTAGGTAGGTAGGTTGGTAGGCTCCAGGTAGGTAGGTAGGCAGTACATAGGCTCCAGGTAGTAGTTAGGTAGGTCTCAGGTAGGTAGGCTACAGGTAGGTAGATTGGCCCTAGGTAGGCAGTAATTAGGCCCCATTTAGGTAGGCAGCCCCAGGTAGCTAAGTAGGCAGTAGGTGGGCCCCAGGTAGCTAGCTCGATAGGCTATAGTTAGGGCCCACATAGGTAGATAGGCTATGGGCGTGGCCCACATAGGTAGGTAGGTAAATAGGCTATAGGGGGTCCCAAATAGGCAGGCAGGCTTTAGGGGGCCCATTTAGATAGGGAATGACCTTAGTGAAGTGGTCAGGGGAATTTTGCCCCTATGATCATTAGTAATCAAAGAGTAAAACTCAGTACCTTTGATGGTTACTATAATCTAGACAATTACAGAACCTTTACATAGCCTTGGAAATACAGGCAACACATTCCTAGGTTCCTATTAATCCCTATCTCCCTCTTTCTACACATAATGCATTATTTTAGAGTTTGGGAATTCCCAGTCTTCCTATGAACAGTCAATGAGTCATTTTAGCTAAATGAATTCTGCTTGAATCATGTGATTCTGAGTACGTGAGACAGTTTTGTTTGAGAAACATTAAAACCTAAATGAATGAAATTAATTAGATTTTCATGACAGAGGGCAAGTACATTATGCAATATGAAGGTGACTAGCCAGATATACTGGCACTGCCACATTACTGCTGTAAACCGTGGAATGACAGAAGACTGTAGCTCACATTTCCTAAACCTAGTTTGTGCCAAAGTTATTGAAAAGTTCTAACTTGGTTTTTAATTTTTTAAGTATTTTACACATTTGTGTTGGTGAATACCATCTGACATTTTTATACAAACACTTGAGTTACGATTTCCAAATCCTCAGCATACTCATTTTGTTGCGGAATGGCCACAGATTTTACCCCTTCCAATGTCAAATCTGCAGCAAAACAACATTTAATGCATGACAATTTATAGTACAATACCTATAAATTGGGTTTTTAAAACTCTCTCCACATGTTATGGGACAACTCTGCACAGAACATGCAGTATGCTGAGGATTTACAAATCTACAGCATGTTTCTTGCTATGCCATATTTGTCACAAATTTTCAAGACTGAAATCTCTGGCTATAGGTCAGTGGAAAAATCTGTACGAGAATTAAGTCTACCACTAAGGGCAAGTCCATCATTCTGATGCAAATTTGCTGCAGATTTTGCCGCACAGTAAAATCTACAGGCATTAAAAAGGATGCAATCCACAGTGAAAATCTACAACAGAAACGCACATACTGCAGATGTTAAAATTCACATCTCAGGTCAAATTTTGTATCATGCAAATGAGACTTGTAAAATCTTATCCATTTACCCGTTACTGTATTCAGCTATTCTTTGGGTATAATCTGCAGCATTCCTGCTGTTGGTTAAATTAAAGGGGTTTTCTCGCTCTAATGATCATATCTCTAATGATGGGGACAGTAAAAAAATAAGCACTTTTGCATTTGGTTTGCATTACCTAAGTCACTAAGTATAGCAGATATGAGCTTTTCTATGCATCTATAGCCATTTCTGCAGCAGCTGGATGGGACACGCCCCCTTTTCTGTGATTGGCTGACTGATATGTAATTCAGCCTGTTGAGACATGCCCCCGGATGAGACATGCCCCCTGCGCTGTGATTGGCTGTCTGCACTCTGTACTTACTCCCCTTTGAGCTGTGAAAAACAAAAGTGAAATGAGCTGCCTGAGATGGCTGCTTGCTCTATACTCATCTCCCAGCTCTAAGGTGAACAATCTTGGCAATTACTGACTAGCTAGCTGATAGATTCACTCTCCCCTCATATACTACAGTCTTATACCCTGAGCTCCACGCATAGACCACAGTTTTATACTATGTGATCCCCCCATCTAACACACCCTTAAACAGTCTGCACTACCTCCTGCCTGATAACAGAGGGGGGAGGGAGGAGGGCAGTGTACAATCCTCACATGCGTTTCATCAGTTCAGGCTGTATGTATAACTGATTACAGCAATGCAGGGGCTCTGGTTACAAGGAGCTTGTGCAGCCTGGGAGGCAGCTGAGAGCTCTGCAGAAATGAGAAGCAGAACAGGAGGGCTGCAGAGCTGACAATCTTTCCCTTCCTCTGTCAACACAGAAAGATGATGTCACAACTCTTCAGTGAGGGAAGATGCCTCCTGGGAGGAGAGACACGCCTACTGAGAATAGAGTCCCCCTGGATTTGAACTTGAAACAGAGACAGCTCAGGTCTGCGAAAGCTTCAAACGATAAAACCCCTTTAAGGTTATGGTACAAAGCACACTAATGCTACACACTAATGAAACATATCAACGTAAACGTCAACAAGATTTTTAACCCTTCCTCTACCAACAACATACAGACCATGCCATACCAGGCTAAAGAGCTTAGCTAATGATGCATCCTTTGTATGTCACAAGCACAATCCTCATATCAAATGATACCTGTGATTTGATACTTTGTTTAAAGGGACAAAATGAGACTAGTAAAAAAGTGATGGGGAGTTCCAAAAATTCAAAATGAAAACTGTCTTTCTAGTCAAGTCTGTCTTTAATTGGTGGAGGTTCAAAGGGACTTGGCCACAATAAAGGTTGCGGCCATGGATTAAAGGGGTTTTGCGACGATCTCATTTCATGCCTCCTGTATCCAGCTCTTCAGCTCTGTGTGCTCAGAAGGAGGCGTGTGTGATTTGTTAGAATTGCATATCATGTGACCCAGCAGGATGACATCACCAGGCCTTTCCTCTCTAGTGAAAGAAAGGTTTGTTTATGTGTAGAACTGTAAGTAGCTCCATTGTAGCTCAGAGGTAACATTTTTGCTTTACAAGGGTCCTTGGTTCAAATCCCTGCAGGAACTTAACTTGTGGATTTTTTTTACCTCTTTATCAATGCACAGACCTGATTGAGGTTTCTTTATTTTATTTGCACTGTTTGAATTATTACTAACTAGTCCAAAGGACAGGAGTAGAATGACAGCACCTGGGGTTGAACACTCAGTAGCTGCCTGAGAGGAGAGGTGATGTCTGAGCATGTGCGGCCAGGACTGAGGAGCTCACAGCCCTGGTCGTATCCCCTGGAGACGAGCTGTAAACAACGGATCACTAAAGGAGCAGCTAAAACAAAAACAGTCCAGAATTTTTAATACTGATGAATGGCGAAAATGTTTATTATTTAATTTTCAAAAACTTTCCACGTCAATTTTATTTGTGGCAAAACCCCTTTAATGACCTGAAGTGAACAGTGATCAGGGGCATTATTGTAAGTCTTCGCGGGCAGGGCCCTCTCTCCCTCTGTACCTGTTGTTAGTCAGAGATTGTCACTATTGTAAATGTTTGACTTATGCTATGTATGTAACCCCCTGAATGTACAGCGCCATGGAATTAATGGCGCTATAAAATAAATAATAATAATAATAATCAAAAAGCAACCCCCCTTTTGCTGAATAATTACAGATAAGAACATAATTACAGATAAGGATGTGAGTTTTAGTCTCCATCTCCCTATTACTACACATACTGCATTATTAAAAGATTAATGTGAGTTTGGGAATTCCCAGTCTTCTTGTCACAGATAAGCTATGAGCTGTCAAGGAATCATTCGAGCCATATGAATTCTGCTCGTATCACGTGAATCTGAGTACTAGGGGCAGTTTTGTTCAAGAAACATGAAAACCTAAATGAATGAAACTAAATTAGATTCTGATGACACTTGGCAAGTAGGTTATGCAAGATAAAGGTAACCAGCCAGGTATACTGGTTTAGAGTTTATACCGGATACTTCCTTTTGGCAGTTTAACTACTATAATAAACTGTGGAAATACAGAACATTGTAGCTCACTTTTACTACAACTGGAGTTTTTTTCTTGTTTTTTTTGCACTAGTCTAAGTAAAAGAGGTAGTGGGAGTGACATGCAAAATGTAATAAAATGTCTCTCAATAAATAGGTATTTTTTCACCTGTCAAAAAAACCCTAAATTTACATTTGCTGTGAATAGAGCTGTGCCAAAATCTCTACCATTCCCACATATTTTTCTTGATAAATTTTGCCTAAACTATGAAACAATACAACAAAGATATATGTACAGAGATCTCAACCATAATTCATAAATAGGACTTTAACAAGGGGACATTCTCTAGGTTTAGAGGAAAGAACGTTTCTACACCAACTTAGAGGGGGTTTTTTTTTTGGGGGGGGGGGGTTTTAACTGTAAGGCCCCGTTCACACGGCTTATTTTCCGCGGATTGGCGCCGATTTGCGCTTCAGTACCGGGCGCCAATCCGTGTGGCCAGCAATTACGGTAAATGCACTGCTCTCATAGAGAACAAGTGGATTCCGTTCGCTCCTCCCCGCTCGGCAAATCCGCCGCGGGGGGAGAAAGTGACATGCACATTATTTACGGTGCGGACGCGTCGTAAACAATGCATTGTCTATGGGGCCGGGAGCGGCGCCCCCGCCGCGCTCCGGTCCCGCCCCCGTCCCGCCCCTTATTCACGGCGGATTTGTGCGCTCAATACGGCGCACAAATCCGTCGGGAATAAGCCGTGTGAACACGGCCTAAGTGTAATGAGACTTTGAATCCCACCAAGAGAGTGCAAAAGGGGCATGGATGCATTTCTGGAGTGTAAGGGTATGTTTACACAACAGGAATTAGACAAGGATTCCATTTTAGGACATGTCCCCATGGCACGGGTTTGCGGCCGGTTTTTCAGAGGTTTTGCAGACCGTCTGAAAAACCGTCCGCACACGAACACACCGGGCTTCTATGGAAAACCCGTGCGGCAGTCCCCACTGCACAGGTTTTCTGCCCAGCGGTTTTTCAAACTGCCGGCTGCCCGAAAAACATTGTGCATGCACATTCTTCCGTCCGGTTTTTGGACAGAATATGTGCATATGAATGGGAAGGGGGAGGGCTTTTCTCCGCTCATCGCAGAGAAAAGCCGTCCCCCGTCCCCTCCCGCGGCCGTGGGGCCGGCACACAAACCGGACAAATACCGTTCGGATAAACCGACCGGTATTTGTCCATTGCCGTGTAAACGGGCCCTTAAAATCCTTGCATAATCAGACATTGTGGACTACAGCACAGATGTTCCACATGATGGAAAGAAAGAATGGATATGTCCATTCTTTTGAACGTACCCTCCTTGTATTCCTCTCTGGCATCAAAATGCGGCTCTCACACGTTCAAATCAGAGGCAAACACTACCTCAGTAAAGTAAAAATGCTTTGCAGAGATCTAAGTCAATAATTCTGATTTCTGCCAAGGCTTACACACTGGATATATCCCATAGAAAAAGTCCATGTCAACATAACCTAATAATATTACATGACTATACAAGATTTGTGAAAAAAGGTAATTGATGCTGGGATTTATTTTGATTGCTACATTTGGATTTGGGAAGGCATTTTTCCATTTATATGAGGAAAATTGCCCACTGCCTCTTTAAGTATTTCCCTTCCTGTAGCTCAACATGGCAGGATAATAGGCTAAACTGGATGATTATGTGTCTTTCTAAAGAGGTTTTTTCACTACAAAGATTAGCTGTCAACATGAAGGGACAGTTCAATGAAGACTTTTTCTAAATATATCGGTCAATATATTTTACTTTAGTCATTAGGTAAGAGGCATTTTATGTACTCTTAAGTGCACACAGGTTTCTATGGTTAACTTAATACAAGACCATATTCTGTTATCTGATTAGCTGAGAGGGCAAAGAGGAGGGGCTATATAGGGCCCTGCAGGAAGATATTTTGGTAGTTGCCCCGTGTATCCAGGTAGTTATTTGCCCCCTGTAAAGTTTAAATGAAAAAAAAAAAGGGTTCTCACCTCTCCATGTTCCCTATCCATGCGGCCGGCCAGCTCCTGTGTAAGGCCGTGTTCACACGGCTTATTCCCGACGGATTTGTGAGCCGGATTGTGCTCACAAATCCGCCGTGAATAAGGGGCGGGACGGGGCGGGGCCGGAGCGCGGCGGGGGCGCCGCTCCCCGCCCCCATAGACAATGCATTGTTTACGGCATGTCACGTTCTCCCCCCGCGGCGGATTCGCCGAGCGGGTAGGAGCGACGGAATCCACTGTTCTCTATGAGAGCAGTGGATTACCGTAATTACTCCGACGGATTGGCGCCGTACTGCAGCGCAAATCCGGCGCGCAGTACGCCGCCAATCCGCGGCAAAATAAGCCGTGTGAACGAGGCCTAAGCGACAGGTCTGGTAGCTGGAGTAGTGTGTAAGTGGCGTGATGTCACCAAGCTGCTCTAGCCGGCACACTGCTCCCGGGGATCACCAGGGAAGGAAGCGGAGACCCAGCGTCGCAGGGGGTGTGAGGAAAGGCTAGCATTACCACCCCTTCCGACACTGTATGTGTATGTACAGCATTGTATATACAATGGAGAAGGCAGGAGGGTACTGATCTGTCCTGCCGTTTCCCTGTACAAGCAATTGCACAGTGTGTATGCGGCTGCTGACTCGTGCCGAGTCAGAGAGTAATGGCCGGGCTGGCGAGAGGGGGCGCTTCGTCTGCACCTGAGAACGGCCCTGATTGTAGTATTCAGGATCGGTTTTGAGAGGATCACAAACATGGCTCCCATAGATTGTTATGGGCCACTCTTGTATTTGTGTGTGCTTATGAAGCCTACACAACAAAAATTTCCATTGCATAAAACAAGATATTGTATGTTGAAAAAGATTAAATCTAGTCTACAATTCTGCATCTACCAGTACATGCATTATATTGTATATTGCATTATATTATAGCATGTAGAGTTCTTCCTCTGCAAGTGAATGGGGTTTGTGTAATCCTACTTGCTTGCTGTTTAATGTACTTTGTGGCAGATTTAGCATCAGGAATCTACATCATATGGAGTGTGTGGATGAGGTTGCATATTTCATGCTTTCAGTGTCAACCATAGCACCCTCTCCCCCTGAGACTCCACATACTATATAGTAGGTATCTCAGTTTACACATATAAGATATTCAACCATGCATCAGTATTCACATAAAATATACCCAATCCCCCTCTGTAACTCTCCTCAGATTACTCACAAGATCCAAATACAACAGCATAAATTTTTTGCTATACAGTTGAGGCATTCTTACCCCCACAGGAAATAATTATGCTGCAAAATATCCGATTACCATGAGCTTTTTTTTGACGCTGCAGAAACATACAGCCTGACAGGACCACTAATTTGATTTCTGGTGATATATATATTTTTTTTTTAACATATGTTTATTCGGTTTCTCAACAATAAATTGGTTACAAAATATGCATATAGCCTTTGATGAAAGATAAATCTTTCAAGATGTTAGCAGCAACTACAGCGGTTGCAAGTTTCAGGCTAGCCTGGGCTAGAGTAGAAGGCCACTCGTCTTAAAAAGACGAGCGGGGCTCCACAGGCAATCCAGACAAGAAACCGATTTTCTAATTGAAAACATTGAAAGTTCACAAACAGAACTACAAGGAGGACACACATCTACAACAAACACTCCAACTATGAGAAGAGAAGAACACACAAAAAAAAAAAAAAAAAAAAGAGGGGGGAAAACGGGGGAGGGGGTGAGGAGGAGATAAGCGGGTTCGCCCCCACAGTGGAGCAGGGGGCCCAGTTAGGACAGTATAGGGTGTCTATTAATTTATCCTAGAAGCTAGGATGCCCCCCCAAGAGACACAGGTAACTCCGCCAAGGACCTCGAACATAGATCAAGGTTAATTTAGCATAGAAATCACGACGTAGACTGAGGAAGGTGTAGACGTCCCAAGGATCCCGCCAAAGCGCCCTCAAGATACCATTTGGAGAATCGACAAGGGAAAACCAAAGACTTAATATCTTCTGAAGACATGAAGGCTTCTATGTAGGGTTTCCAAGTGGTGAAAAATTTTTCAGTTAAAGTTAGTTTAGCTGTTTCCACTTCCAGCCTTTCAAGATCTAGATACATTTTGGTCAGTCGTAAAACCTCACCTACTCCTGGCATTGAGGCCTCCAACCAATTATTTAGAATGCAACGTTTCGCCGCGAGGAGAAGAATATGCAGGAGAGTGTGGTATTTGCTAAGGCCATTTAGGTCATGAAAGAGGCAGAAGGCAGGAGACAACGGGACGTCCAACTCCCATTTTAGATTTAAAGTATCTCTCAGTTCTCCCCAGAATCTCTGTGAGTGGGGACATGACCATATTCCATGAATCAGGTCTGACTTAGGTTGTGAGCATTTAGGGCAGAACAGCTTACGATTGGGAGCAAGGGGATGTGGCGGGATATTAAATCCGTAAATCGCTTGGTGCATAAAGCGGAAATAAGTTTCCCTCCATTTTTCGCTGATTACGGCCTTATTGATTTTATTCCAGCCTTCTAAGGCTACCTGTGGGATGTTCAGATCCGGGAAATTTTTCTCCCAATTAGACAGTGATTTAGAGACTTTTTCAGGGATTTGCGGCTCCCTTAGTTTTGCGTACAGCAGAGAGAGGGTGTGTCGGCAGGACTGAGGCCCCACTAGATCATCAAAGTCATTTGAGGGGAATTCGTTAGTGAGATTAACTACTCTGGATCTTAAAAAGCTATTAACCTGAGCGAATGTCAGGAAATGGGAAGTTGGGATGTTGTATAGGTTCTGAAGTTCGGGTAATGAATGGTATTTACATTTTTGAATACTGAATAAGTGACCCACCGTGGCTATACCCCTCTCCTTCCAAACGCGAAGATGGGGATCCCTCTCACTCTGTGGAAACTCTGGGTGTCCTGATAGCGGCATGTGTTTGCTGAGGTGGGCAGGGAGTTTAAACAGTTTACGGCTGATCTTCCAGGTAGCGATTGTGTCGCGCATTAGGAGGCATGACCTAATAGTGTGAGGGATGTTAGCAAATTTGGTGTGTAGGAGAGCTGAGAGGTCCCATGGGGAAGCAAGTGCTGACTCAAGCTCTGTGTTGGAGTAGAAGGAGGAATTTTTTACCCAATCTAGGCAGTGTCTAAGATTGCATGCTACGTTGTACAGTCGCACATCAGGAAGGTTTATGCCCCCCCATTTTCTAGGGAGCATGAGCTTTGTAAGGGCTATTCTTGGTTTCTGCCCTGCCCAGATGAATCTCGAAAATCCTGCCTGAATGATTTTAACATCCGAATGTTTTAACATTAATGGGATGTTTTGAAGGGGGTACAAAAGTTTCGGGAAACTCATCATGCGGACAAGGTGACATCGGGCTAAGAGGGAAAGTGGTAATTTCGACCATCTGTCAAGCTCTCTGACAATTTTCAATATGAGAGGGGGAAAGTTGAGGGAGTATATAGTTTCCGGCAATTTTCCTATGAAGATGCCGAGGTATTTAATGGACTTATTGGTGATGTTTATTGGGGTATCTAGGTGGTCCAGTTGGATTGGGCGCGGGTTAGGGGCAAGTCTCAACAGCTCCGTCTTTGATTCGTTAATTTTGAAGCCTGAGAAAGTCCTAAACAGTCTTATGTGGTGAAATAGATGTGGGAGGTCTCTCTCCGGATGTTTGAGGCAAAAAATTATGTCATCAGCAAAAAGAGCTAGTTTCTGCTCGGATGATTTAACAGAGATTCCCTCAAAAATGGGAGAGGCGATAAGGAACCTAGCAAAGGGTTCGATCGCCAGGTTGAAGAGGTAGGGGGATAGAGGGCAGCCCTGCCTAGTGCCGCGTTGTAGGGAGAAGGGGGTGGACAGAAAACCTGGGAGGTTTATCTGGGCAGCCGGGTTGCTATACAGGGTAGACAAGAAACTACGAAATGGTCCCGTGAGTCCAATTTTGTCCAACACTAAGTTTAGCCACCCCCAGTCGACCGAGTCAAACGCCTTCTCAGTATCAATTGTAACCAAGGCCGAGTGGGGGTGGAGTATTGAGGATTTCTTGACCACATCTAAAATAAGTAGCACTTTTCTAATATTGGTTATCGCCGACCTCCCTTGGACGAAGCCTACTTTCTGGTGATATTTTAATGTTAGACACTAGAAAGGGTAAGTAAAGGCAACCCCTACAACGCCAAAATGTAAAATATATAGTCTAAATATAGTCTCTTGTCATACTTAATGATCTGCTAGAGTTGTAATTTTTTACCCCTGAGGAACTCCCGTACAATCTAGGGAGAGAAACACGTCGGGTCTAGGATTATTCATAAACCTGGGTGCTAAACCTGGGATTGAAACTATCATTTTAAATCTTTATATATTTACTTTCAGTTGGATCTTCTTTTTAGGTCCCTTTCAGTATTTTTGTCAATCCCTATCATTTATAGGGCCTAATAGGTAGTAGATTAGGTGAGGCTGTCCCTTTCGGGACGATGTCCTCACATACACATTGCTAGATAGTATAAGACATAGGGGTTTGTAGGATTAGTTTTTGTAGGTTTGAATATAGTCTGTATATATTTTTTATGTATATCATTAAAAGTTATGTTTTATAGTCTTTTCCAGTGATTGCCTGATATGTTAATGTTACCATAGGGTTGCATAGGTGACTATGAACAATTTAACTCTGCAAAAGCATCTGGTACATGCTAGAGAGTGGCATATAGCACCAATACTTTTTTTTTTTATTAAAGATCTCATTAAAGGAGTTGTCTCACTACAGGCTTTCAGCCTACCTCAGTGTCTGGCACCATAGGATTTTTGAATTCAGGGGCGTGCTTCTTGTCTGCCTCTTCTCCTCCCTCTTGCCCCCTCCCCTCAGCACACAGACAGCTCTCCTCCTCTGACTGCAGTAACTTCTATACAGCAGGAGGGGGGGTGAGGGGGTTTGCTGTCAGAGTTAACCCTGTGTGTGCCTGCCTAGATCTGCTGCTCACTGCTGGATCAGCTGCACTGTGCTGTGGCCGAGCTCTTGCTGCTCCTTTCCACAGAGTCAGGAGACAGCAGGGAGAGGGCTGATCTATGAGTGTGGAGAGGTCTGTGAAGCTGTGTATGCTAATAGCAGAGCAGGGGGGATGCAAGTGTTCCTTTACCCCCCTGCTTAGCATACAATTCTCCACGGGCATCTCAAGCAACTACAAACAAACCCTGTCAGAACAGACACAGGGCAGCTGTGGGAAGTGTGTTTTCTATAATCAGATGTGTCACTAATACGGCAGAGCAGGGAGGGATAGGAACCGTTCACATGCCCCCCGATCTGTTCTATTAGTATAGTCAAAGCTCCACAGACACATCATGATTATAGTAACACACTTCACTGCTGTCACATCGTACTGACCACAGATCAGCCTCACCTCTACTCTCTTCAATCTGTGTAGGGGAGCAGGAGGGGAGCAGGCACACACAGGGTTAATCCAGGCAGCACAGCCCACACGACACAGAAGCCAGAGCCCTCCCCCTCTCTTCCCTACAGAACATACTGGCGGGGGGCTCTGTGCTTCAGACCTGTATTCAGAAGCTGATGAGTCACCAGTACTGACAGCCAGTGAGATAAAAATCAACAGGTCGGTGGCTATAGTGATTTGAGAAGCTGATGCACTCCTACTACCAGGGATAATTCAAAATCAGTAGGACATTTGTAATGACCATATATTGCAAAGGTGCTTGTTTTTTAAAGATCTTTTAATTAAAACCCAATCATTGTAGCGAGACAACCCCTTTAGATAAGCAACATACGGTAATTTACAATGCTATTCCATACTTCCTTTTTTTATGCATTTGATAAATATACTGTTAGCCACAGTCAATATTATATTTTACAACTTACATTATATAAGAATTAAAAATGTTGCAGCACCGGAACATCTAATTATGTGCACTCCCAATCAGATATAATTTTTCCATGGTATGCCTATGTTCAGAAAAGCTATACAACATTGCCACAGAAAGATCTGGTAACAGCTGCTAAGGGGACCTACTGAGGCGCAGGAACTTTGGGTTTTTTTGTGAATAAAGCAGTGATGGCTTTCTGCTATCTAATACTTATAAACTGTAGGTTGCTACTAAAATAAAAGGATATACTACTGTCTGCATTACTAAAGTTAGTTGAGCTTTGTTGGAGGCCATTTGACAACAAGTGTTCAATTCCCCTGCAGCACCACCAGGGAAATAATGTGTTATGTGCTTGATCTTTCAGAAAGGGAAAGAGACCCTCTTTGAAGATGCTCTTCTTATTAGCTAATTGTTGTAGTTCCTTAAACAAATTATCCCATTTTACATAGTTACATAGTTTGTAAGGCCGAAAAAAGACAGACGTCCATCCTGTTCAGCCTATTGTGCTACAGTGTTGATCCAGAGGAAGGCAAAACCCTTGAGGTAGAAGCCAATTGTCCTCAGTTTAGGGAAAAAAAATCCTTCCCGACTGCAATCTGGCAATCAGAATAAATCCCTGGATCAACGACCCTTCTCCAGAATCCTCGTCACTATTACTGGTTATATTATTACATCTAGAAATGTATCCAGACCCTTCTCCAGAATCCCGGTCACTATAACTGGTTATATTATTACATCTAGAAATGTATCCAGACCCTTCTCCAGAATCCCGGTCACTATAACTTGTTCTATTATTACATCTAGAAATGTATCCAGACCCTTCTCCAGAATCCCGGTCACTATAACTTGTTATATTATTACATCTAGAAATGTATCCAGACCCTTCTCCAGAATCCTGGTCACTATATTTGTTATACTATTACATCTAGAAATGTATCCAGACCCTTCTCCAGAATCCTGGTCACTATAACTTGTTCTATTATTACATCTAGAAATGTATCCAGACCCTTCCCCAGAATCCTGGTCACTATAACTTGTTCTATTATTACATCTAGAAATGTATCCAGACCCTTCCCCAGAATCCCGGTCACTATAACTTGTTATATTATTACATCTAGAAATGTATCCAGACCCTTCTCCAGAATCCCGGTCACTATAACTTGTTATATTATTACATCTAGAAATGTCTCCAGACCCTTCTCCAGAATCCCGGTCACTATAACTTGTTATATTATTACATCTAGAAATGTATCCAGACCCTTCTCCAGAATCCCGGTCACTATAACTTGTTATATTATTACATCTAGAAATGTATCCAGACCCTTCTCCAACTCCCCCCCCCCCCGCCCCCCCCCCCCCCCCCCAGAATCCCAGTCACTATAACTTGTGTGACAGAGTGGCAAAGAGTAGTTGCCTGTCTCTGCCACGAGGTGGAGTTGTCCCGGTAGAGACGTGGCACCAAGAGCTGGCTGGGGGTGGGGGGGAGCCAATTGTTATCTGTCAGCAATACTAGGTTGCTGACAGCTGTATGTAGCATGGCTGATATCCAGCCATTATGGGTTGGCTTCCCCGGAACAGCTGCAGATGGGTGGGTGGCTGTTCCGGCGTCCCAGATCTCCAGATTCCATGTCGGGTTTTGGGCCAGTCCCGGCATGGCTATAAAAAGCCTGCCTCTCCAGGTAATCGGGGGGTGTGGTCAGCTGCAAGTTGGAGCAGCAGTGGAGCTGGTGAGAGGAGGCTCTTACCCCCCAGGCTTGAGGCAAGCAGGTGGCTGCCTTGAGGAAGCCTGTATACCAGTGGAGGCTGGTACAAGTGTTGGTGGTGCTGTGCAGTAGGCATAGGCCACGTTAGTGAGGGACGCAGTTAATGTGTAGTCAGTGGCTAGACGGCCGAGGATTTGATTTATGTTTTGTTCTTTGTGTTCTGTATACTGGACCTCAATAAAGCTGGTTGAGGCCAGTGTTAAACGGAAGACCTGTGTCAGTGTGCCATTCTGCTTACCAAAGCGGCGATCCGCAGAGCTGAAGACCCCCTGAGACTGTCCAAGATGGCGGCTGGACGAGT
The DNA here is from genome assembly GCA_025379985.1 of Phyllomedusa bahiana. NCBI lineage: Eukaryota > Metazoa > Chordata > Amphibia > Anura > Hylidae > Phyllomedusa > Phyllomedusa bahiana. The sequence goes on along the minus strand of JAODAL010009705.1, from coordinate 88,656 downwards.
GTAAGTCTTACACTTGTTATATTATTACATCTAGAAATGTATCCAGACCCTTCTCCAGAATCCCGGTCACTATTACTTGTTCCATTATTACATCTAAAAATGTATCCAGACCCTTCCCAAATCGTCACATATAACTTGTTATTACTAAATTACCAGACCCTTCTCAGAATCCCGTCACTATAACTGTTATATTCAACACTAGAATGTATCAGACCCTTCTCGGATTGGTCACATAACTTTATATTTTACATCTAAAATTTCCAGCCTTCGAATCCTGGTCACATAAGCCGGTTCACCGCTTATTCAACGGAATTTCGGCGGATTGCGCTCTTAATTCGGCTTGATAGGGCGGGGCGCGCCCGCCGGCCCCATAGACTTCCATTATCCACGGCGCGTATTGCGCCTGGATAATGTGCATGTCACTTTCTCTCCGCCCGGTGGATTCGCCGAGCGGGAAGGAGCGACGGAATCCACTGGTCTCTATGAGAACGGTGGATTACCGTAATTACAGCGACGGATTGGCGCCGTACTGCAGCGCAAATCCGGCGCGCAGTACGGCGCAAATCCGCGGCAAAATAAGCCGGGTGAACGGCCCCTAACTGGTTATATTATTACATCTAGAAATGTATCCAGACCCTTCTCCAGAATCCTGGTCACTATAACTTGTTATATTATTACATCTAGAAATGTATCCAGACCCTTCTCCAGAATCCTGGTCACTATAACTTGTCTATTATTACATCTAGAAATGTATCCGACCTTCTCAGAATCCTGTCACTAACTTGTTTTATTACCGAAATGTATCCAGACCCGTCTCCAGAATCCCGGTCACTATAACTTGTTATTATTACATCTAGAAATGTATCCAGACCCTTCTCCAGAATCCTGGTCACTATAACTTGTTATATTATTACACTATAGAAATGTATCCAGACCCTTCTCCAGAATCCTGGTCACTATAACTTGTTATTATTACATCTAGAAATGTATCCAGACCCTTCTCCAGAATCCTGGCTCACTATAACTTGTTTATTATTACATCTAGAAATGTATCCAGACCCTTCTCCAGAATCCCAGTCACTATAACTTGTTCTATTATTACATCTAGAAATGTATCCAGACCCTTCTCCAGAATCCCAGTCACTATAACTTGTTCTATTATTACATCTAGAAATGTATCCAGACCCTTCTCCAGAATCCTGGTCACTATAACTTGTTCTATTATTACATCTAGAAATGTATCCAGACCCTTCTCCAGAATCCCGGTCACTATAACTTGTTCTATTATTACATCTAGAAATGCACCCAGACCCTTTTTGAATTCTGTTAGCTAATTCACCATGACAAGTTCCTCTGGCAGAGAGTTCCACGGTCTCTTAAAGTTATACCATGTGGTATAAATTATATAAGAATTTTATCCTGAGAGTCAATATAATCCCAGCGATATGAAATTGGTATAGTTTATATTTCATTACTTTATTAAATTAACTTTGATTTGCATAATCCTATTCTGAAACCAATAACTTTTTTATCTTTTCATCACTGGTGTTGTATGAAGGCATGCCTCAAGGATTGACTTGTTCATGAATTAAGTGGACTCATCTCTGGCAGAACAGGCTGCAAACTGACAGATTTGAAGATCAAATGCTCTGAAACTACAGCATCTTACAGAATAAGGGACACAGCGATGGAAACAGCAGGTCTGACACTGGCTTGTGCTGTCCACAGCAAGGGGGGCAAAACCTATGTGACAGGTTCTCTTTAAGTTGTTTTCTTAAGGCATTATCTATTTATACACTGCCCAAAAAATAAAGGGAACACTAAATTAACACATCCTAAATCTCAATGAATTAAATATTCCATGGAGGTCTGGATTCAGAATAATACTCAAAATCAAAGTGGAAAATCAAATTTCAGGCTGATCACATACCTGTATGACCTCCCTGCAACGCCTGTGTCTGAGGATCTCGTACCGGTACCTAATGGCAGTCAGGGTACTTCTGGCTAGCACATGGAGGGTTGCCCCCCCCAAAAAAACGGGCCAGTGATTGGTCATGACCGGCCGCTGACCCTTGTTAACCCTGCCTCTTCCTTGCCTTGTAAGAAAGTGTTCCTTAAATCTGTTCTGGTTATTCCATGTACCTCGTGCCTCTGTCACTCAACCACAAACCTTTGCCACCTGCCTGACTTTCCTGCCTGTCCCCAACTACGAACTTGCTTCACAATTTTGTACCATGCTACACCTCGGCCGCCACCGCAAACAAGTCGCGTCAGGGGTAGTGACTTGGTAGTGTTCCACCGCAGCAAGCCCAACCTGTCCCACGGTCGGCTCTGGTGAATACCAGACCTACTTAGACACCGCTCCCTGGTGTGGCCTATACCACCACTTGCGGTGGTCCAGAGGAACCACATCTCAGACCTGCTGTTCCAGTAAACCTACTGTTACACCCGTAAATTTAATAATGTATAATTAGAAAACAAGGTTTTATAAGGAGCCATGCACAGGGAGAAGAGGCAGCTGGGTGGCTCTCCTCTAGCTTCTCCCTGCCCAGCTTGGCTTGATTGACAAGTCTCTCTTTATACACAAATAAGGAGAGACCTGCTAATCAAGTCGAGCTGGGCAAGGAGAAACTGGATATAAATCACTGAGCCGCCCAGCTACTTATAAAACTAAATTTTCAATTAAATGCCACAGAGTTTTAGAGTAAAACACAATTCATTGCAATGAAGAAGCCTATTGGTATTTCATTCTAACAGTAGGTTCCCTTTAACCTCTTACTGCCACAGCCAGTTTTGGTCTTCCTGACAGAGCCCCATTTTTTTTAAATCTGACATTTGTTACTTTATGTGGGAACAGCTTTTTAAAACTTTTACGTTTCCATGTGATTCAAAGATTGTTTTCTTGTGACACATTGTGCTTTAAGTTATTAATAAATTTTGGCCCATACAATCCTTGTTTATATGTGAAAAATATCATGTCGTGAAAATTTAGAAAAATTTACCATTTTCAAACTACAAAAATTTCTGCGTGTAAAACAGATAGTTAAACCCCACAAAATGGTTTATAAATGGAATTTACCATGTCTACTGTAGGTTGGCAGCATTTTTTAACTGTCTTTTTATTGTTTTACGATATTAGGGGGCTTATAAATTTAGTAGTAATTTTTCACAATTTTAAGAAAATTTGCAACATTGATTTTTTTTTTTTTTTAAGGACCAATTCTGTTCTGAAGTGGCTTTGAGGGGCCTGTATGTTAATGACCCCATAAATGACTCCATCTAAGAAACTTCACCTCTTTCAGTATTCAAAACAGCATTGTTAACCCCAAACTTGTCGCATTGGCACTACAATGCGCCTGTGCGTATGACCTGCAGAAGAACAGATTCATACAGTCTACACTACTTTCAAGGGGTTGTCTCGCTACAATGATTGGGTTTTAATTAAAAAATCTTTAAAAAACAAGCAGCTTTGCAATATATGTTCATTACAAATGTCCTACTGATTTTGAGTTATCCCTGGTAGTGGGAGTGCATCTGCTCCTCAAATCACTATAGCCACCGACCTGTTGATTTTTCTCTCACTGGCTGTCAGTCCTGGTGACTCATCAGCTTCTCAATACAGGTCCGAGCACAGAGCCCCTCCCGCACAGTATGAGGCCACTTGTGATGCTTCTGTAGGGAAGGGAGGGGGGAGGGCTCTGCTCCCCGCATCTGTGTCTGTATAGCTGTGCTGCCTGGATTAACCCTGTGTGTGCCTGCTCCCTCCTGCTCTCTACACAGATTGAGGAGAGTAGAGGTGAGGCTGATCTGTGGTCAGTACGATGTGACAGCAGTGAAGTGTGTTACTATAATCATGATGTGTCTGTGAAGCTTTGACTATACTAATAGAACAGATCAGGGGGGCATGTGAATGGTTCCTATCCCTCCCTGCTCTGCTGTATTAGTGACACATCGTGATTATTGTAACACACTTCACAACTGCCCTGTATCTGTTCTGACAGGGTCTGTTTGTTGTTGCATGAGATGTCTGTGGAGATTTGTATGCTAAGCAGGGGGTATAGGAACCTTTATATCCCCCCCTGCTCTGCTATTAGCATACACAGCTTCACAGACCTCTGGCTCCATAGCCACTCATAGATCAGTCCTCTCCCTACTGTCTCCTGACTCTGTGGAGAGGAGCAGCAAGAGCTCAGCCACAGCACAGTGCAGCTGATCCAGCAGTGAGCAGCAGACCTAGGCAGGCACACACAGGGTTAACTCTGGCAGCAAACCCCCTCACCCTCCTCCTGCTGTATAGAAGTTACTGCAGTCTGAGGAGGAGGAGAGCTGTCTGTGTGCTGAGGGGAGGGGGGAATGAGGAGGAAAAGAGGCAGACGAGAAGCACGCCCTTGAATTCAAAAATCCTATGCTGCCAGAAACACTGAGGTAGGCTGAAAGCCTGTAGTGAGACAACTCCTTTAAAGAGATTTAGAACTGGCCTGTCAGTGCCAACATTCATACCCTGTTTCCCCGAAAATAAGACAGTGTCTTATATTAATTTTTGCTCCTAAAGACGAGCTAAGACTCCTTTATAATTCACATTTATTGTTGAACAAAACATCAACATGTATTAATATACTGTAGTAATTTTATCATAAACATCAGCATAAGCAGCCAAACTCTGAATTTCATAACTAAAAATGCACTAGGTCTTATTTTCGGGGAAACGGGGTACATGTTGCCCAAAGTGTTTTTTATTGTGTAAAACAATATTTATGCATCACTATCTTCTGATAGTCATAACATTTTTATGAATCCATGTATAGAGTTGTGTAGGGGCTTTTTTTGTCAGATGAACTGACGTTTTCATTGGTACCATGTTGGTATTTATATGACTTTTTGATCGCATGTATGTGCTGCGGCATGAACAAAAATCGCAAAACTGACACTTTTTTTTGTTTTTTTTACGGCGTTCATCGTACGGGTTAAATAACGGGACAGATTTATAAAGGTAGGTCATTATGCACGTAGTGATACCAAATATGCGTACATTATTTTTTATCTTTTTGGGAGACTGGCATTTGTAAAGGGGAAAGGGCAGTGTACCTGATTTTATTTAATTTCTTTGTATTTGTGTTTTACTTTTTTTGGGGGGGGACTTGAATCCGTGATCTTTATATCACGGTTATAATGCATAGCAGTATTGCTATGCATTATAACGGTCACTCACGAGGCCTGGTCTAGCCCTCATACGTCCATCTAGTGTAGTCTATCATCCTGCAGTGTTGATCCAGAGGAAGGCAAAAAACCCATTTGAGGTAGAAGCCAATTGTCCTCATTCTAGGGAAGCAATTTGCTCCCGACTCCAAATCTGGAATAAATTCCTGGATCAACGACCCTTTTCCAGAAACCTGAACACTGTAATTTTTTATTTTATTGCACTCTAGAAATGCATCTAGGCCCCTTTTGATCTAATTTGGTAAATTCACCCCTGGCAGAGTGTCCTACAGTCTTACTGCTCTTACATTTAAGAATCCCCCCCCCCCCAAAAAAAGTACCCTTACTGTGGATATAGTCCTGGGTACAAATAGATCATGGTAGAGATCTCTGGACTGACCTTTTTATTTAGTCACTCTGAAGCTCTTTTTTTCTATAAACAAATCCGAACTTTAATAAGTTTTCTGGGTATTGTAGTCCAGCTATTCCTTTATTATTTTTGTTGTCCTCCTGGTAAAGCCCTACTATTCCTTTCCTGTGCCCTGGTGCCCAAAACTGTACACAATATTCCATGTGTGGCCTGACTAGTGATTAGTATAATGGTAGAACTAGATTTTCATTGTGTATATCCTTAAAGGGGTTGTCTCACTACATTGATTCGTCAGCCTACCCTGTTTCCCCAAAAATAAGGCATCCCCCCGAAAATAAGACCTAGTGCATTTTTTTTATGCCATTCAGAGTTTGGCTGCTTCTGCTGATATTTGTGATGAAATCACTACAGTATTTTAATACATGTTGATATTTTGTTCAAACAATAAATGTGAATTCTTGTTCATGGAGGAATAAGACATCCCCTAAAAATAAGTCTTAGCTCGTCTTTAGGAGCAAAAATTAATATAAGACTCTGTCTTATTTTCTGGGAAACTGGGTATCAGGATAGATCAAACAGGTCTGTAGCTATAGCGACCTGAGGAGCTGATTCAGCCCATACAAGAGGGGATATCTCAGAATAGGTAGGACACTGTTAATGGACATATAATACAAAATAACTTGTTTTTGCAAGATCTTTAACATAAAAAGCAATCTTTGTAGCGAGACAACCCCTTTAACCCTTTTAATGCACCCCATGATCTTATTTTCCTTGGCAGCAGCCGCCTGACACTAGCTGCTACAGTCCTTTTCCATGTCTGTTTTTCTTGAGTGTGATAATATGCTTTACTGGTTGCATACGGTCCCTTTTATTATGCATTTTTAATATTAATCACATGCTATATTTATCTATAAAAGATTTTTTTGATTATTTAATGAATTGTAAGGCACTTTGTTACTAGTAAAGTATGAACAAATAGAGTTTTTCTAAGTAGGTCAAAATGTTGGCAAGCTAGAACTTAAGCCCTGCTTCACAAGCACTAAAATAAAAATATGTATCGTGTGCTGTGCATAGAGCAGAGAACACCTGTTCCACAGTGACACCATCCATTACACCACTCCACACGACACTTGGCACTGCATAAAGTGAGGTGAGAAACAATCTCATGAAGGACCTGATGCACAGTTCTTCTTCGGATGTCACTTCTAAGGGGGGTTTCAATGCAAGAGAGGATAAACGGCTTTTATGCACTGCAAGCTTCAGCACTAGGTGGCCCACTCTGCAAGTTTGTAATGTGTTGCTTCAGTACAAAGCCGTTATTAGCTGCATCTGCTTTACAATAATAGCATTCTCCTTTAAGTTTTATGTTATCCTATTTGTAGTGTCTCTCATTGCCACCACTGTGCTATAGCCATAAATAAATATAGCCATAAATAAATAATGGATTGCGGGCTGCTATACATACCCTGTTTCCCCAAAAATAAGACAGCTCATCTTTAGGAGCAAAAATTAATATAAGACACTAACACTTATTTTTAGGAGACTTCTTATTTTTCCATGAACAAGAATTCACATTTATTGTTGAACAAAAGATCAACATGTATTAATATATTGTAGTGATTTCATCACAGACATCAGCAGAAGCAGCCAAACTCTGAACTGCATCAAAAAAATGCACTAGGTCTTATTTTCAGGGGATGTCTTATTTTCGGGGAAACAGGGTGGTTTCCTGACTGCAAGGGGAGGGGGAGCCGAGCATGGACGTAACTATAGAAGTAGAAGTCCCTATGGGGCCCACTCAGGTGCAAGAACATTATACCTTTATGTACCGCTATACAGGTTCTGTAATACGTGGCAATGTTATTTATATCTTCAGTTATTGCTTATTATGGTGCAGTTACATTTTCCTATCATTAGGTGATAGACACTTATCTCATTGTGCTATGGGGCCCTATGCATTCTAGTTTTGGTGCGGAGCCTCAGCATGGGCCCATGCAAAGCGCAAATTTGTACTGCTGAAAACATGGTGGCATCCATGTTGCACTGTGGTTATGAGAGGGTAGGGTTTCAAGACAAAAAGGGACGTTTTATACAAAAAGTGGGAATTATAGATAACCATGCAGGGTGCTATATTAACCTGCTTAGTGCAATTAGACTGAGATAAAGCTACCAGTGCACTGGAGGTAGAGGTTAAAAGACACAGGGAGCCTGTGAGGCGTTGAGCATTGGGGTTGAGTATATCCTCTGTGAAACAAGTCAGTGGGCTAGAGATGGAAACTAGCAAGATCTAATGTAGCCACCATGAGACAGGCTGCTGTCAGGGACACTAGGAGCCATAGTTGGTATGGTGTGGATAGGTATAGCACCAGCTAAGAGTGACCAGCAGTTAGTGAGGGACTAGCTGCCACTGGATCTATTGAATGGCCTGCTGATACCAGGTGGGTAAAGAGGGTAAACCATAAGTTATTTGGAAAATAGGTTCAAGTACTAGCAAGTTATCGCTTTTTTAAACACAGAGGCTGAGTCAAAAAATCGCATTTACATTTTTTTTCTTTTACTTATATAATAGAACACATGGAGTGTGAACCTTGGGCAACATGCCTACATACTCCAAATAGTCGTTATTATAGGCAATCAAAAGTCAGTACTTAGCTGTAGTTAAATTTCATCTCATAATTCACATTTCAGTGTGTGCAGCACGGAGCATCATGCTCATTTCTTGTCAGCTTGGACATTGAGTTACATTCCACTGAAATGTGAATTATGAGATGAAATTTAACTACAGCTAAGTACTGACTTTTGATTGCCTATAATAACGACTATTTGGAGTATGTAGGCATGTTGCCCAAGGTTCACACTCCATGTATTCTACTATGTAAGTAAAAGAAAAAAAATTTAAATGCGATTTTTTGACTCAGCCTCTGTGTTTAAATATTGACTGTATTAAGGGAGAAGAGAACTCCTATATTGTGGCACATTGTGTACATTGTGTCAGTACTCAATTTTTTTTTTTCCATACGGCACTTCTATGTGTATTGTTTCAAGTTATCCCTTTACCTGTGCAACAAGGTTAAAGCCAGAGATGTAACTTGAACCTTCTGGGCCCTAGTGCAAATTGTGAAATGGAGCCCCTCAGTTACCATGTGCCATTGACAATGCTGTGGCAGAAGGTCTTTTGGGGCCCCCTCAGACTGCTACCCCTGCGCCCCCTATAGTTATGCCCTTGGTTAAACCTTACAAACATAACACAATATCAGCAGCACTCTTTAAATGGCAAAAAACAGTCAAAGGGAAGGTCAAAACTAAATACCACAAATTACCCTATAGGAAGGCAAGTAAGGGCATGGTCACACGGCGGTTGTGGCCGCGGGTTTTGCCGCGGCTCTCGCCACGGTTCCCGCGGCCAAAACCTCGTCGAACCTCGCCGAAAACTCGCATCTCCCAACGCAGGTTTGCTGCACGGGTGGGGTGTGGTGTGGGGCGCGGCTTGTGCCGAGGGTTTGCCCCCATGCAAATTAATAGCAGGGGGCAAACCGCGCCGCACGCCATCCGCGGCAGCACCGCGCAGAGCACTCCCGGTCAAGAATTGACAGGAGAGTTCTCCACACGCGCGGGTTTGGCCACGGCCCCGAAGCCAAACCTGCGGCGTGTGAATATTAACGCGGTTTCCAATAGGAAACAATGTTAATAAACGAGGCGTGATTTAGGGCGCAGTTTTGGGCGCGGAAACCGCGTTGGAACCCGCGGCCAGAACCGCGCCCCAATCCGCCGTGTGAACACGGCCTAATAAGTCTATTATTTTACCTTTTAACCCAACGGTAAATTGATTCACCTTTCTTTACCATACCCTTTCTTTACCTTACCGAAGGTTCAGGGTAAATGCACACAGGATAGATACACCGCAGATTATCTTCAGCAGATTTGTAGGTGGAAAATGCTCATTGTATTACAACAGCAGCAAAGTGTAGATGATATTTTAAGAAATCACACACACACACGTGTCAATTTCTGTTGTTGAAATGCTGTGGATTAAGGTAGATTTTCCTCATTGAATTAAACGGAGAAGTCAAAATCTGCAACAAACCTACAATTCTTTAGATCTGCAGCAAAATCTGCAAATGCAGATTCTGAATACATAGATTTTTTTGGTTTTGATATTTGTATAATGAACACCAAAATCAACAGCAGCAAATCTGCAACAAAACAGCACCAAAATCCAAGTGGATTTAATTGCAGAAATGTGGCATATTGATAGATGGGATCCCCTTTCCAGCAAGGATTTGACTGGGTTAACCACTTTGTGGCCTGTGTTTCATCTCTGCTTGATTTGCACTAGGTATTGCTGAAACATATGGGGCGACATCTATGAATGGGGCTACGCCAGATATCTGCCGTCTTTACAGCCCCGTTCATACATTTTTAAATCTCCCGCACGTCACTTGTAATGCACCTGATCTCGGGAGGGCATGCGGGAGGCGGAGCGCACTGAACCATAGCGAAGCTACACATTTATAGCTTTGCTACGACATTTCTGGGCACATTATAGTCGGAACAGGTAGAGCACTTTAAAGGTGGTATACCTGAGTCCGAACTGTCGTCCGAGCACTGGAATGCGCCTGATTTATGACCGGCTGTACAGCGGGTTCATAAATCAGGCGCATTCTATGCCTTTTTTATTTGCATGAAATTTGCCGTGTCAACGCCAAATTTCATGCATGTCGCTCATGATATCTATACTTGAAATGTCAAAGTGTGCTTAAAGAGGGTTTCTCACCAGAATGACTAGCTTTTAACATTTAGGAAAAGGTAAATGAAGACTATTAAGGTTTTGTTCAGGAGATAAAGATTTTGGGCGACATGTCAGATTTCGTCTGCGCCACTTTTTGGGTGTATGTTGCACCACACAACTGTTGTAGCCCTATTCTATAGATGAATGAACAGTCGTACACATGCCAGGCACAAAACATTTGCATGCACCTAAGTTATGCACCTAAAATATGCTATAGCGCCTAAGATATGCTATGCAAGGCACACCACCTGCCAGATATATGAACCCACATATGACAACTTCATGCATTCAGGTGCATTATACACTCATTTAATATGCCTTAAAACTGGCGTGGAAGCGCCTTTTTTTCTGACATGTCAACCTTTATCTACTGCTCGTGTATACAAGTTTCTCTAGGTTACTGACCACCTCGTCCTGCTCTATCTCATCTCTCATTGCTCCAAGCTGTAGTCAGTCAGTCTAAGGGCTCTATAGTTTACCAACCTGCACTGCCCTGCTCTCCCCTACTATTTGTCTTATCTGATAGCAGGGATGATGTCATCACACAGGTCTGTGCCACAGAATTGCTGGCAGCCTGAGAGCTTGTGTGTTATCTGATCTTTCAGACAAAAGACACTAATTACTACTGTTTACTTTAGCTCTGAAGCTCCTCTGGCCCTCAGAGCAGGAGATTTTTTTGATCTAATCTATGCTAATTAGCAGAAGTTTGAATTCATGGAGCTTATATACTAATTACCCACAGCCTGACCAGGAAATGACAGGATGCATGAATGAAAGCTGCTGCTAGCTCTATGAAACAATGTGGTGAGACAACCCCTTTAATGGATTTGCACCGTCCATTCTCTTTCCTTTGTTTGCAAATTTTTGTGTGATGTTTAACACTGTATCAGCGGGAAATGCAAAATTCACCAATTCCCAAAACTTCATTGTATGCATATATTGTAAACTTTTGTAAGTACTATGCAACTATCATTTTTACATCACGTACAGTTGAGATGCTTAAAAAAAATTAAAAAAAAATCTTAATAATGGTATAAAGTTTACTTTTCACACATGTAAAAAAAAGTCATTGCACTTTCGTTAACCAAGCTTGTAACCAGCCGTGGGTGTGAACAGGAAGGCAGATGAATTAAGTTTCCATTCAAGATTAACCGAGTTCAAATTCAGAATTGTTTCCTACTCTTATCCTCCCACCTCTCTGAGAGTCCCGACTTAGAAATCTCTGCCTAATATGAATAAATTGGGTGGGTCAGGGATCCCCCTGAAGTAGTGGAAAATAACAATCTTTGCTTGGAATCTCCCCTCCCCTACTGTAACCCAACCGTCTTATGCTTGGCAGCAGTCCCCCTGTTCATGCAGACAGTGTGATGTAGTCCCTCTAAATACCCAAACCATCTACTGCCAGCCAAGTATGCTTCATCTGATTATTTTATGCAGATGATGTATTGTAGATGTCAGGGAAAAAACTCACTCACCAATTCTAGGAGAGATATTAATAAAAAATATTAATCTTTTTGTTTATGGAAAAAGGATGATTAATTTTGCTTAATTAAGGTCGTGCATGGAGAATGGAAAATGCTACATTAGTGTTTATTGGGTTTGCTTAAAAAATGTATTTAAACTCTTTATTGCTCCTGTTTTTGCTATTAAAATTGAAGAGATATACTGTCAAACTCTCCTTTTTGTATTTATGATTTTACCTTATAAAAACCTACTTTTTAACTGTTGTCACTATTCCTCTTGCCCCTATCGGTGGGGGACTTGCGCACCCCTGGATACCTCCCTTTTCTCCCCCTCTTCCTCTTCTCCCTCTTTTTTTTTTTTTCTCCCTAGGGTGATCTAGGCGCCAAACCTGAGTAAGCTAGATTCCATGGAATGGAACTACCTTATTCCTGATATCATTCGAACCTAAATCTGATTTTGGCATTGCCCCGTTATTATGCTCTGAATATGTTTGAACTTCGCCACTTTGTTCTATGATCTGCCTGACATGGCACGATATCTTATAATGGACAATTGTAGTTTCTCTTTCTTTGTTCAAAATTGTATATTTGAAGATGGTATGTATCTGCCTAATTTCCCTTATACCCACCCTATCCCACCCATTCCCCCCCCCCCCCAATCCCTCCACCTCCCCTGTCCTACCTTTGTTGTTCCACCATGTTGGGGGTATTGTTTGTACTTATTATTTTGGAAACGTTAATAAAAATAACGTTAAAAAAAAAAAAACTTCTTTTTTTGTTTTTTTTGTATAATTCTCTGTTATACTCACAGCAAAAGGTCTAAATAGGAAAAAAAAAAAAGTGAACATTTTCCGTTTGCCTCTTAGGTTATGTTTACACGGCTTATTGCGGTGCGTATAGTACGTACCACATTACGCCGTGTGGTTTGGAACCACGTGCTGATCAGCGCATAATTCCAAAGCATGGGGGGCCCGGCCCCATAGACATGCATTGTCAGCAGCGCGTATTCAGCGCTAGCAATTGACATGTCAATTCTCCCCCACGCGTACAATACGATCATATTGTACGCGCGGGGGGACGACGCGTAATCCATAGTTCTCTATGAGAGCTATGGATTACCGTAATTGTGGCGTGCATTTCGGCGTGTATAAAGCGCAATATGTGCCGAAATGCACGCCAAAATGCGTGCCGCAATAAGCCGTGTGAACATAGCCTTAGGGTCCGTCCACACGGCATGGTTTTCTCGTTGGATTTTCAGACAGTTTGCGGATTTGGAAACCATCAGAAAACCGAGAAGAAACTGTCCCCATAGACTTTCATAGAAAATCCGTTCAGTAGGCTACACTGAACGGATTTTCAGCTGGACAGATTTTCAGCCGCTGGCGTTCCGAAAAACTTGCACAATGTTCCGTCTGGTTTTCGGTCGGAAGGTGTGCAATTCAAATGATTATGTGGGACGGGCAAAGGCGCAAACCATGGACAGAACCGTCCCCCACAACCTTGCAAAAGACTACAAAATACCGGCCGGATTCTTAAACAGAGTCCGATCAGCATTTTACATATGCCATGTGGCCGTACCTTTAGGCTATGTTCACACGGCTTAAATTGGGACGTATTTCAGCCCGTATTTCGCGGCGTACTGCGCTCAATACGGGGCGAGATACGTCCCAGTCATTACGGTAATCCACAGTTCTCACAGAGAACTATGGATTACGTCTCCTCTCCCTGCTCGCACAATACGCCGCGGGGAGAGATAAGTGACATGTTAATTACTAGTGGCGAATACGCGCTGATAGTAATGAATGTCTATGAGGCCAGCGGGCTTCCGCCCCCCGCGCCACGGGAGACGGCGCGAGCTCCCGAAGTCCCAGTGTAATGGCGGCGCGTAATTACGTCCCGCAATTATGCCGTGTGAACATACCCTAAGTGTGATCTTGTCCTGGTACTGGAAAAAATAGTGCAATATTGAGCTACAATTATGATTCTGTTTAAATAACCTTTAGGGGTATTTGACCTGTAGACATTTATCACCTATCCACAGGATAAGCAAAAAATGTTAGATAAGTAAGCAAGTTTTAGTAAGTGATGGTTTCTGTACATCCTCTAGAGGTGTAGGGAGTAGCAGCATACAGCCCCCCCATCTCATTCCCACTGTATACATGCTGGTGGAGAAGTGATTAGAATCCCTTTTTGTATTGATAAATTTGTATCCCAGTGATCGCTCCTCTACCTATCTAAAATGTAGCCCATATTCTGTAAATGTTCAAGGTTAAAATACTCATTCACAGACTGGTATATTGTAGTCATACCTAAAGCATACCTCCAATTATAACATACCTTACCATAAATCAACATGATAAGCAATGATAATAAAAATTATAATTCTTATGAAAAAATGCTTTTTTCCACTTTTCTCAGCGTCTTTTCTCCCCGCTCCTGCCATTTTATCTGTACACTCAGAGGAGTTAAGGTTCCTGCTTCACCGAGAGCTCAGGTCAACAGCTGCCCATTGAAATTTATGGAGAGGGAAGGGGCAGAGAGTAAAATAAAATGCAGGCAACACACATACAAACACACAAGCAGCAGCATGAAGTAGATTATAGACAGCAGTAGTGAGTAGTGTAAGCTTTAAGTCCAGAACTGAGGTGAGATAAAACACTCAGTATTCAGCCTTCACCAGGGGCGTTACTAGGGTCCTAAAACATCCAGGGTATAGGATGGGTATTCACGCCAATTCGTGAATATTTTTACAGAGAAAAACAAGTATGTTCCTGTCGCTAATTTTCCGCATATTCTACGCTGCCTGTGCTGGATACTCCGAAGGGCCGCAAGACAAATATCGTCACCGCTTGCCCCATGCCTGGCAAGGTCCCACTAAAAGCGAGACATTGGGCGTCCCGCTGGGACATTGCCGCGCCGTGGGACACTGCGGCAAAAGCATGACCGTCCCACTGAAAGCTGGATGTGTGGTCACCTTAAAATAGGTTTAAGTAAGTCAGTAGGTATATAGGGGCCCCCAGTAGGTTGGTAGGTATATAAGACCCCCAGTAATTAGGTAGGTATAGCTCACCCAGTTTGTAGGCATATAGGGACCCCTAGTAAGTTGGTGGTTACATAGGTCCCTCAGTAGGCTGATAGGTATATAGGGCCCCCACAGTATGTAGGTAGGGATATAGGTTCCCCCAACTAGGTTGGTAGGTATTCCCCCAGTAGGTTTGACTTATATAGACCCTCGATTAAAGGGGTTGTATCATTTCATTAAATGGTCTTCAGAATAAGGGGACAGTGAAAACAAACAACTTTACAATTGGATGTCATTTGCAAAGCTGTCTTTTTTTTTTCAAAGGATCCCTTATCTTTCTGTAAACACTGTTCCCCACTGTTCCCCGGATCCCAGCCCCCGGTCGTATTCCTGTCTCTCTCACTCAAAATAAGGGACAGGCAACAACTTCACTCTGTACAGCTAACAGCTCCTCAGTCAGACTGCACCTGCTTCTATAATCAAAAAACAGCAGACTTGTGCCTCGGTGCCTTAATGCTCCGGCGTGTAAGGGACAGGCAACAATTTTACTCTGTACAGCTAACAGCTCCTCAGTCACACTGCAAAATCTTAATCATGAAAAACAGTCCCAGGCTTCGGATCAGCCCCGGTCGTTTACCTGCTCTCTCACTCAAATAAGGGACAGGCAACAACTTTCACTCTGTACAGCTAACAGCTCCTAGTCAGACTGCACTGCTTCATAATAAAAACACAGACTTGTCCACGTGCTATGCTCCGGCGTGTAAGGGACAGGCAACAATTTTACTCTGTACAGCTCAGTGCCTTAATGCGTGTAAACATAGAAGGCAGACGGATCTGTGCTCTGGATGATTTCGGGAAAAAAGCCGAACTGATGAAGCGGAACATCCCCTTTAAAAATAAAATAAAAAATACTACTCACCTTTCCCTGTTCCCTTGACGAAGAACTCCCACCTCTGTGTCCCCACACAATGCCATAGTACTCTGCGGGGCAAGGAGCTACTGCTCCCTGCTCTGGGGTAGCCTTGAACTGTATGTGCATTCTGAGGACGCGCATACAGTTAAAAAGACCACCAGTGCTCTGGCCCACAACAGCAGCCTGGAAGCCAGCAACAAACTGGCAAACTGCCCCACCAGCAGATTGCCGGTTCGGGGAAGTGGCAGTTTTATCTGAGGCACAGGCCCCAGATAAAACTGCATAGGAACACCTCTGCCCTGCACCATCTTTGTGTGTTTCTGCCTCTCCTCCTCTCCCTCTTCTCTTCATAGACTTCTATGGGCATCTGTTAACGTAAGTTCTCCATGAAGTGGAAACCTGGTCTCCTCTGTAAGACGATTGCTGAGATCTAGCTGATGCT
The DNA here is from genome assembly GCA_025379985.1 of Phyllomedusa bahiana. Taxonomy (NCBI): domain Eukaryota; kingdom Metazoa; phylum Chordata; class Amphibia; order Anura; family Hylidae; genus Phyllomedusa; species Phyllomedusa bahiana. The sequence goes on along the minus strand of JAODAL010009705.1, from coordinate 72,461 downwards.
TGAAAGAAAGGCTTCATGTTCCATGTCTGTACTGAAACATCCAATGAATACTTATACAAATTTTTCAACCACAAATTGCTTATTGGTTCTCTCAAAAAATTGCTTAACCCAGCACAGTAGCATAAGAAGGGGGTTCTGAATGATACGTCCATGTTTCTACATAAACAATTGAACTTGGATAACCATAAGTTTGTAATTTATTTGGGGTTTTGCAGTAGTGATTTGGATAATAAAATGCCTAATGCTGTAATCTAGAGCGAAAATTTGTGATGTGCAATTTTACTATTATCCATGGTAAGCAAAGAACATTTATCACTGGTCTTAGTTGCTGCCCTATGAAAAAAACATACAAAATAGACAGACTAAATACGAGCTCTTTTCTGCTTCTATCTTTAGTCACCTACAAATTCCCAATTTAAATGCACAGAGCACAATGTCAGCAGTACCCTAGAGCCCTTGAAATTCAACAACTATTCTTCCTCCTTCGTGGAGAATAAGCCATTATTCCTTTTCTTATCAAGTTTTTCAGAGAAATGACACACAGAATCTTTCTGCTACTCATGAGGATATTGAAGAAATAATGGAGAAAACAATTGGAACATTCCTCACATCCTGAAGTCTTTGTATGTAAATTTAAAAGGAAGAACTACTAAACATTTTCTTGTGATTGCCAACATACGTCATGGAGCATTGAATGAATATACAAAGCATTTCCCAGAATAAAATGTATTCATATAGGAGCACGTCATCCTAATGAAATGAACTAATATTGTTCCGACCACCACCATTTCCCCAAGTGTTTCAGCCTTATACTGGACATACAAGTACAGGCAGTCCCCAACTTACACCGTTCCAACTTACATCCATCCCCTAGTTACAAAGGGAGACTTGTGGGGCATGCTGGCACTTGTAGTTCCCTGTTCCACAGCAGATAGTAGCTGTGGAATGACAAGTGCCAGCATGCCACAGCAGCACATGAGGTGAAATCTTAATTGGGGCACAGCCTGCAAATCAAATTTAAAAACCCTTCCCTGCACTATCCAAAACTAAAAAAATCTTTTTTGCTGGAGTTACATTTAATAAATATACCTGTTCCGACTTGCATACAAATTCAACTTAAGAACAAACCCGCAGCACCTATCTTGTTTGTAACCCGGGGACTGCCTGTACTTTTTAATTTTACACTGTACCTGACTGATATCATTTTAAATTCATCTATCATCAGAATATGTTGCCTATTATAGGTATAGGCCTGTTATACCAATCAATCATGTCTTCCCTTGCATGATTAACAGTATGAGGGCCCATACAAAAAAAGCTATGGTGAAAAGCTTTCTTTTACCGCGGCTTCATTTCCAGAGGTGACAAGCCTTTTTACCATAAAAACTGTGAATCTGTGGAATAGTTGCTTCAAGAGTTGGACTAAGCGGGAACAGTTGACAGCTTCAAAAAAGCCCTAGATAATTACTAGCAATCAAATAATATTAAATTGAACCTGAGAGCAGGAAATGAAAGGGGGAGAAAAAAACAAGCTTTTTGATATATAGGTTTATATGATTTATAGTTATATATCTGGGGGCAGAGCAGAGTAAAGCCCCCAACAGGACTTCTGGGATGGACAGTGAGAGTCCTGATTACCCTGCCCATATACAATGACTGATAGTTTTCTCTGTACACACACTGATACAGTAAATGCTGTCAGTGACTGTGTGTAGGTGGGGTCAGCAGGACTCTCACTTTCTGTTCCAAGAGTCCTATCAGGATTTACTCTGCTTTTTACTCAGAAATCCTGTTCTAAATCATATAAACCTTTACTATAACAATGAAGAACTTTATACAGCACCAACATGTTCCGCAGAACATGAGGACACACATACAGTTGAGAAGACGCGCTGGAGCTTGGGGCCCACTAGACATCTGACAAGTACAGGAGATTGCCAGCACGGGCCTGCACAGCTGGGTACCCATGGAGGACAGAGTCCCTCACATGTCTCAGTTGCTCTTAAACGTGGCACTTAAGGGCTTAAAGGGGTTTTGCCACAAAGTAAAATTGACGTGGGAAGTTTGAAAATTAAATAATAAACATTTTCACCATTCATCACTATTAAAAATTCTGCACCGTTTTTGTTTTAGCTGCTCCTTTAGTGATCCATTGTTTACAGCTCATCTCCAGGGGATACGATCAGGGCTGTGAGACATCACCTCTCTTCTCAGGTAGCTACTGAGTGTTCAAACCCCGGGCGCTGTCATGCTACTCCTGTCCTTTGGACTAGTTAGTAATAAGTCAATCAGTGCAAATAATAAAAGAAACCTGAATGAGGTCTGTGCATTGATAAAGAGGAAAAAAAATCCACAAGTTAAGTTCCTGCAGGGATTAGAACCAAGGACTCTTGTGCTATAAAGCAAAAATTTTACCTCTGAGCTACAGTGTAGCAACTTACAATTCTATACATAAACAGACCTTTCTTTCACTAGAGAGAGGAAAGGCCTGCTGATGTCATCCTGCTGGGTCACATGATATGTAATTCAAACAAATCACACACGCCCCCATTCTGAGCACACAGAGCTGAAGAGCTGGATGCACGAGGTATGAAATGAGATCGTGGCAAAACCCCTTTAAACTGCCGGGATTGAAGTAAACATGGGTCCTAACCGTTAGAGCAGGACCACGGCATCCCTGAGGATATCTCAGGAGCTCCGCGTGTTTGAGACCCCTGATTTAAAGCATAGTCTATGTTCAAAACCATTTTAGCTGATGTTTTAGAATACATTTGGAAAGTTTGTTGTTTTCTACACCAGAATATTGTACAGTACAGGAAGAGCACTTCTCAAAAGTTGCAAAACAGAAGTTATCCAAAATAACCAGTGGGAAAAACTTCTTTTAGCACTTCTCTTGAAGGACCTTTATTATGATGGAGCACAGCAACTTAGCAGGACAACAACACACCTACCGACAGGATAAGCCCACATGCACACGTGTGTACATATTAAAAAGCTTACTTGGTTTTCTGGCATAAGAAAGTAGGAATATGATAAAAGCACTATGAAAACTAAAGAGATAGAAGTATTTTTCTGCTAAAATACAAACATAATACAAGTTTCATTAAGTCCCACGGTATTGCCGAATAGACGGTGTCACATACTAGAACAAACATATAACAACGCATACAGAGCAATGCCTAGGAAGAGGCATCCACATAACACTGTCACCAGACCCAGTCCTAACTAGATAAGTCTTATGCAATCTTAAATTTTTTATAGGTTTGAAGTTTTTCACTCATTCATACTATTAGGGCATGTCTCCACGGCACGGGTTTGCAGCGGGTTTTTCAGATGGTTTGTGGTTTTGCAGACCGTCTGAAAAACCGACCGCAAACGAACACACCGGACCTCTATGGAAAACCCGTGCAACAGTCCCCACTGCACAGGTTTTCCGCCCGGCGGTTTTTCAGGTCCGTCCGGATTTCGGATGGAATATGAACAAGTCAATGGGAAGGGGGAGGGCTCATCGCGGAGAAAAGCCATCGGGGATGGCCGCTGGGAAGGCACACAAAACGGTCGGATAAACCGACCGGTATTTGTCCTCTGCCGTGTAAACGGGCCCTTATATTTTTATTAGGTCTGGAGCTTAGTTATTTTTTTTACATAACTTGAAATCCTATTAATAGCTTTATGATCAGCTTATTGTCAAGTGACTTTTTTTTTATCAAGTACGGATCATGAAAAAAAAGTCCCTATAATGGGATTAAAAAAAAATAAAAAAGTATGCAAACAATAAGCACAAAAAATTTGGTTTACTATCAAATTAATATTATACAAACGAATGATATAAGGGGGAATAATGTGCAATATAATAAATTTTGTGGATTACAGTATGTAATAGAATTTCACGAGTTACAGTGTGTAATAGAAATGTCTGGGGTTGCCATATATTAGAGTTAAATTTTATGGGTTACTGTATGGAATATAATTTCAGAGTTACAGTGTGTATCATAATATGTACCTACTCATGTTATCCAAACTACAGTTTCTCCTGCATTAAAAAGCATTAAACAGGGCTTCATACAGTCAGTGAAGAATTAAAAGTTACAGTTTCTGAGATGTGATGTGGAAAACACAAATCTTTCCTATGTTTTAGGCCCTATTGAGTTAATCAATGGTCATAAAAGCACTGGTGTTTTCATCACAAGGAACAGAGCACTAGAAGTTCTACCAAACCAAAAATAATGAGAATCCTTGCAAACTTGTAAATCAGTTAAAACAGGAAGGTTTGCTCAGACAGAAATGGAATTGTAGGGAAATCCCACTGCTCAACAACAAGCGCCGGTATTAGAGTTACATCCCTACCCCCGCAAGTTCGTGTATCTTTGGGATTTTCCACTATTTTCCCAAATACTTCCACAGGCATCAATTACTGACCATTAAAAAGGTAACCTATAATCAGGCTGGTTTTTGGGGATTTTCTTGCTCATATGAAGAACAGAAGGAAGGATATTGGGGGAAGATTTTATACAAACGTGGAGGAGGTTTTAAAATCCACACACATCCATCTCTACACGCTATGACAGTGAGAACCGATTCTCTTCAACTCCCCAAATTCAACAATATATAGAAACTTATCAGAAGCGGTAAAATTGCTTTAGCATTAAGTTTACTTTTAGGGCTTACGTGGGAGGAACAGCTCTTCAATACCACAGACTTCTGCTACTAAAAGTATAGCACTTTAAAAGTGTAAAAGGCACTGAAACACGTGTCAACCTTGCAAAGGTAGTGGGGCTCATACAAGTGCCCCATTCCCTCTAATAATCTGCATAGTGGTGATGTCATTAGTTAGACCTCTCACCCATTAATGGTCTCTACTGCGGATAGGCTATCAATTTTATAAAGCTGGATAACCCCTTTAGGGCTTGTCCCCACAGCAGGGTTTTCATTCAGTTTCACAGACTGTTTTCGAATTCGAAAACCATCTGGAAACCGACTTTAAATAGAAAATCTGTGCAGAAGTCCACAGTGCACGGATTTCCACCGGACTCATTTTACGCTCTCGGCGTTTCTAAAAACTTAGAACATGTTCATTCTTCCGTCCGGTTTTCAGGCAGAACATGGACATGTGAAGGTGGAGGGCTTGAATCCACAAACCACGGACAAAAGCCGTCCCCCTATGTGCTGAAAAAAAAAGTCGTGTAAATGCACCCTTAAAGGGGTTGTCTCACTACATTGATTCATCTCACCTCAGTCCTGTTTTCTATGTTTCGCTTTGAATTCAAGGGGGTGTTTACTGGCTTCCACTAGGCTGCAGTAGAAGCCAGGTCTGTAGCTATAGCAACCAGTACTGGCAGCCTATCAGGAGAGATTGAACAGGTCTGTAGCTATAGCGACCTGAGGAGCTGATGCAGCCCATACAAGAGTTGATATCTCAGAATAGGTAGGACATTGTTAATGGACATATATTGCAAAGCGACTTGTTTTTGAAATATGTTTAACATAAAAAGCAGCAATCCTTGTAGTGAGACAACCCCTTTAAAGCACCATACAGCTGCTGAGCTGTACAATTAAAAAAAACAAAAAACAATAACCGGACAACCCCTTTAAGGATATTATCCAAACGACCATGGTTGTATCAATACAAACCTACTGATTTTTATTGAGTCCCTACAAAACTTAATTGCTTCTATAAACTTTCCTCATCTTATAAAGCTAATTGAAGGCAGAGGGCACATATGAGCAGGACTTCAGCTTTACCCAAAAGGTCATAAAATTTTCAAAAGGGTTGTCTAAACAACATTGTATTAATTTCTACCTCAAAACTAATTATTTTTCTATGAAATGGTTAGAATTTTTTTGTGTCTTAAACAGTGACACCACTGTGTATATTATCTATATACCATGTATGATACACTGTATGCAATATCCATTAGCTGTGACATCAATATGCAGTTATCCCAAGGAATTGACATCAATGTGATTATATCTGTACTATGACAGCATACAGTATATAACATCACTGTGTTTATTATCTCCATGCTGTGACATATTGTATGACTAATACCTGTACTATTATAAGACCATGTATGTTATCAATACAGTAAGGTCAAAGTAGAGGCAGGGGCGACACTACGTTGCTCATGCCTTTTAGTGCATGTTCACATGGCTTATTTGGACGAGGTTCTGGACGAGGTTTTCAGAGCGTTTCCTCGCCCAAAACGTCTTCCAAAACACTTCCAAAACGCCCCCAGTTCATTTCATTGATTCCTATGTAGAACCTCGTTGTAGTTCACACACGACGAGGTTTTTACACGCTTCTTTGGAAAGAAGTGTCATGTCAATTCTTGAAGTGTGTTTTCGGCGTGTTTTTTGGTGCAGTTTTGGGTGCGGTTTTTTGTCCTGGCTATTAATTTGTATGGGTGAAAACCTTGTCGAAAACCTGATCCAAAACCTCACCCACAACCTCGCCGAGAAACGCCTCTAAAACCTCTTCTGAAGAAGCGTGCTTCAGGCGAGGTTTTGATGTGGTTTTGGGCGAGGAAACGCTCCGAAAACCTCGTCCAAAACCTCGTCCAAATAAGCCATGTGAACATGCCCTAATGGGGCTCAGGCTGCTAGCTGGAAGATCAAAATGCATCCTCCTATATGCGGAGAGGCAGGGTCAGACCTCTGCCCTTGCCACCCAGCATATAATCATTGATGAGTGGTGGAGCTATAAGGGTCACAGTGGTAGCACTTTAAACCAGGCACATAGGTCCCCTCAACACAGTGACTAATGATGGGGTAAAGCATTACTGTAACACCTTGCTTGATCATAAAGAGCACTGTGCAGTTGTACAGTTAGAATTATATAGTACTCTTAGTCTTCCCTGCACTTATCTCTATGATCAGTGCTAGGAGGAAACATGAAGTGACTGCAGGACAGCAATGGAGCCCCGAGAGGTAAGCAACTACAAGATCCCAGGTATAAAGCATTAAACCCTCCACCAGTATTTATTACATTAAAGGGGTTTTGCCACAAAGTAAAATTGATGTGAGAAGCTTGCAAATGAAATAACAAACATTTTCACCATTCATTATTATTACAAATTCTGCACCGTTTTAGACTTAGCTGCTCCTTTAGTGATCCATTGTTTACAGCTCGTCTCCAGGGGATATGACCAGGGCTGAGAGTTCCTCGGTCCTGGTCAGACATCACCTCTCCTCTCAGCCAGCTACTGAGTGTTCAGACCCCAGGTGCTGTCACTATACTCCTGTCCTCTGTGCTCCTTAGTAAAATAAAAAAAGAAACCTTAATGAGGTTTGTGTATTGATAAAAAGGAAAAGAAAAACACAGGTTTGGTTCTTTCAGGGATTTGAACCTAGGACCCTTGTGCATGGAGGCAAAAACTTTGCCTCTCAGCTACTCATAATGCTTTACATAAGCAGATCTTTATTTGACTACAGAGAGGAAAGGCACGGTGATGTCATCCTGCTGGGTCACATTTCAGGGGGAAAATTGTGGGTTCTAATTAATTTTTGAGCTACAGTGTATAATAAATTAAAGGGTTGTCCAGGTCTACTGTCTACAGTAAATTATTGCTGCTGTGTCTCCAAAGCTGCCGATGCTCACGATAGATCTTATGTTTGCTTCCACTATTGGCAGATGGATTGTCATCGCTGCAGCTGCTGATTGGCTGCAGCGGTCATTGCCTGACATCACCGCTTGGAGCGGTCACTTCCAATTGGGGACATGAGGCACTGGCATGTAACCTCTGCAGCCAATAAGGGGCTGCAATGCTCATGATATGACTTTCCTGCAGTTGAAGTAAACAGAAGACCCTTGGAGAGCGCCCACATTCCTGAAACAGAGGTGAGGACAAGGGTGAGGTTTATTATAAGAAATAAACCCAGAAAATCGCTGTAATTGCAGGGGGAATAATGTGCAATATAATACATTTTGTTTAATAACAGTATAATTTTAATGTACATTGCAAGATATTTCTTCCATGTATAGTGGTGTTACATGGTAACTGTACAACTATTATTTAGAGGTATTGGTGAATGTTCATGGTGGGAAGGTGAGATAGGATGCATTCAAGAGTTTGCTGTAGGGCCTAGCGTTTTCAAGTTATGCCCCTGAGTAGAGAGAGGGTGCACACAGTGATTTCTCAGCTAATAGATCACACAGTAATACCAAAGAATTTTAGGATGCATCCCCACGGCAATGGACAAATACCGGTCAGTTTATCCAACCAGTATTTGTCCGGTTTGTGTGCCGTGCACACGGCCACGGGGGGGACGGCTTTTCTCCGCGATGAGCCCTCCCCCTTCCCATGCACATATTCCATCCGAAAACCGGACAGAAAAATGTGCATGTAGAATGTTTTTCGGGCGGTCCCCGGGGGCGGAAAAACCGCCGGGCGGAAAACCCGTGCAGTGGGGGCCGCTGCACGGGTTTTCCATAGAGCCCCGTTGTGCTTGTTGGCGGCCGGTTTCCCAGCCGGTCTCAAAACCCGCAAACCGAATTAAACCGGGTCGCAAGCCCGTGCCGTTGGGACATGCCCTTACAGTGCATGGACAATATATGTTAAATTTAAAAAAAAATGCTGTCAATACAAACAAGGGCTTTATATTTCTAGTGCTATTGCATGCTATGTGCAGATTTTGCTTAAAATATGCCCATGGCATTACAATGTGTAAAATCCGCAGGAAATCCAAAAGAAAAAAACTCTGTCAGGTAGGGCAAGTTGCAAACTATAGGAAAAGCAGCATACCCTCTAAAGCGGCACGATATCAGGCAATATTTTCAGCTACTCTTAAATAAAGACCTGCAGAATTAAAGTTTTAAAATTTCAATATTCACTATATGGGTGTCCACGTTACATTCATTTTTCTGTGCACATGTAAAATCTTCCTGGGTAATACCCAAAGTACATGAATATATGGGAAAAGAGAATTGAAAAACCCTGCTTTGGTTAAATAAAAATACCCAGTTTACTCCGTGAAATAATACAAAACGTAGGCCATAGTTTCATTTCTCTTATTACAGGGTAAAAGTTGTCTTTTACTGCCAGAATGTAACCATAAAATCTCTTTGTCTTTAATACTGTATCCAGATTAGTATAATTTTACATATGAATGCATTACAAGTAATTCCTTAAAGGGGTTTTGCCACAATCTCATTTCCTACCTCCTGCATCCAGCTCTTCAGCTCTGTGTGCTCAGAAGGGGGCGTGTGTGATTTGTTTAAATTGCATATCATGTGACCCAGCAGGATGACATCACCAGGCCTTTCCTCTCTGTAGTCAAAGAAATGTCTGTTTATGTGTAGAACTGTAAGTAGCTACATTGTAGATCAGAGGTAAAACTTTTGCCTCCAGGCACAAATCCCTGCAGGAACCAAACCTGTGGATTTTATTTCTCTTTATCAATGCACAGACCTCAGTGAGGTTTCTTTTTGTTATTTATTTGCACTGTTTGACTAATTACTAAGGCTATGTTCACACGGCTGATTTCAGAACTGATTCACGTCGGATTTCCGATGTAAATACGTTCCGAAATCAGTTGCAAATCAGTTTCAAATAAGTGCCACTAAGTGTGGCACGTATTTGGAACTGATTTCCCGACTGATTCACCATCCCCATTCATTATAGTTGGTGAATCCGTCCGGAAATAATTGACATGCACATTGTTTTTGCGGCCGGATTGCGGCCGCAATCCGGAACGGAAATAAGTGTCGTCTGAACGACGACACGTATTTCCCATTAAAATCAATGTAAAACGGCCAGTTACTTGTTTGTAACCGATTTCGCAACGGATTTGCGGCCGTAAATACGGCTGCAAATCCGTTGCGAAATAAGCCGTGTGAACATGGCCTAAGAAGTACGGAGGACGGGAGTAGAATAACAGCACCTGGGGTTTTAACACTCAGTAGCTGCCTGAGAGGAGAGGTGATGTCTGAGCATGTGCGACCAGGACTGGGAGGCTCTCAGCCCTGGTCGTATCCCCTGGAGACGGCTGTAAACAATGGATCACTAAAGGAGCAGCTAAGACAAAAACGGTGCAGAATTTTTAATAATAATGAAAGGTGAAAATGTTTGTTTAATTTACAAACTTCCCACGTCAATTTTACAACGTGGCAAAACCCCTTTAACATACTAGAAACCAATGACCTGCAATTTAAAGGAACATACTTTGCTTTACTTCTCTCGCATGGATTTTGAGCTAGGCTAGAGCCACACAGCATAGGACAAAAAATGTCGGAAAGCCGACGGCTTTTTGTCCTATGGAGGACCGCTGTTTTTGTCACTGATTGCTGCAAAAACCGGGGTCGGTTTTAATTTTTTGCCATCGGCCCATACAATTGAATGTACGGGAAACCGACGGCAAACCGCAAATCTCATGTTGTATATTCCACCAGATTTTTAATGCGGCGGTTAAAAACCTGTGCTATATAGACTACAGCACGGGGTTTTTCATTGCTGTCTATGAAGCAAAGGGTATCGCCGGATTCTCGCGATTCAAAAATACTGAAACTGCCAAAAATCCGACAGTATTTCTGTGCTGTGTAGACATAGCCCTACATATTTGTACAGTTAAATTAAGAACTACCGTGTTTCCCCGATAGTAAGACACCCCCGATAGTAAGACGTAGCGGTGTCTTAGGGAGGTCGCCTAATGTAAGACGTACCCGGAAAGTAAGACGTAGCGCGGCCTGATGACGTCACTGCCTGTGCCGGATGACGCGCGGGAGTCGGGCAGTAGGAGGCGGCGCGGGAGCCGGAGCAGCGAGGAGGCGGCGCAGCGCGGGAGACGGAGCAGCGGGGAGCCAGGTAAGTGTTTTTCTGCCTACAGCTGGCCCTATACCTGTCTACAGCTGGCCCTATACCTGCCTACAGCTGGCCCTATACCTGTCTACAGCTGGCCCTATACCTGCCTACAGCTGGCCCTATACCTGTCTACAGCTGGCCCTATACCTGCCTACAGCTGGCCCTATACCTGCCTACAGCTGGCCCTATACCTGCCTACAGCTGGCCCTATACCTGCCTACAGCTGGCCCTATACCTGCCTACAGCTGGCCCTATACCTGCCTACAGCTGCCCTATACCATCCTACATTGGCCCTAAACCTGTCTACATGCTGGCCCTATACCTGCCATACAGTAGGCCTAAAACCTGCCTACAGCTGGCCCTATACTGCCTACAGTGGCCCTAACCTGCTACAGTGGCCCTAACCTGCCTCAGCTGGCCCTATACCTGCCTACAGCGGCCCTATACCTGCCTACATGGCCATACCTCCCTACAGCTGGCCCTTACCTCCTGCACCCGACCCTTACCTGTTAATTGGCCCTATACCTCCCCTATAAAAAATCCCCCGAAAGTAAGACATACTGGGACTTTTGGGGGTAAAAAGAATGTAAGACGCTGTCTTACTATCGGGGAAACACGGTATTACTTTTCATTTTACAATTTTACAGTTATGGTTAAAAGGAACCGGTCACCATGAAAATGGCATTCAGTCTACTGGTATCATGTGATAGAGCAGGAGGAGCTAAGCAGATTGATAGATTTGTATAGAAAAGATTCAGTCGAATTAGTAACTTCATTGATTGCAATCTCTGCTCTTTTTAGGTTTTTTTACTTTGTGATTGAAAGCTTTTCTTGTATGATCATGCACACAAGGAACTGTGAATCACTAAATAGGACCAACCAATGAACTACAAAGCCAGATATTTAAAAAAATAAAATGCAAGATATACTGAATGTTTTTCCAAAAATATGTACATTAATTTGCTCAACTCCTCCTGCTCTATTACATGATGTTGACGGATCAGACTTTTTGTTCAACGTGACAGGTTCCCTTTAAAGGTAATGTGTAATCAAAAATGACATTGTTTAATTCACATTTTTATGTTCAACACATTTTTTAAGAATTTTTGGTTATTTTTTTTTAAATTTTCCATATCACTTTCAATATTTTTTAATAATTCTTAAATCCTGCAGTTTTCGCTTTGGCCACTAAGCCTAATAATAGTCTAAACTTCCTGTTCTGTACAGAAAGATTCTCAGTTGTCTGCTCATTATCAGCACAAAGAGGGTCAAACTGAAAGGAGACACCAGTGTAAATAAATAACACAGGATCCACCAGTCACAAGAGGAGATAGTCACAATTCACCCTTTCACCTCCCTGCACAGTGACTTCTTCCCAGGTCATAGAGCATGACTAGAAAACTCTCCTATACAAGTCAATGGGACTGAGTCAGTCTTAGGTCTCCTATGTGCATGAAGCTACTGTAAAGCATATCTCTGCTGTTAAAGTAGTGCAAACAAGGCCTAGTGGCCAAAGCGAAAACTGCAAGACTTAACAATTATTAAAAATATTGAAAATGATATGAAAAATTGAAAGAAAAAAAAACAACTAAAAATCCCTAAAATGTGTGTTTAACATAAAAATGGGACTTAAACAATGAATCATTTTTGATGACACATTCTCTTTAAGTAGTGCATGATAGTTATTGAGAAGATAGAGAGTAGGAGCATAAATCTTCACTATGCACTGAAGGCTCACCTACATTGTGTTACTAAGAGCATGCAGATTTTAGTAAGATCAAGCAAAAGCTGCCAGAGGTGGATTCTTCTTTCGTCACATATGGGAGACCTGTACTCGTAACTCCCACACAACAGAATGGAGAGCCATGCATAAACGTGCCCAGCTCTCCATTCTAAGCTGACACTGTCGGGAGATCTCATTCCCGAAATAGGTGTAGCTTCCACCACAGGGAACTGCCCCGATCAGACATAGATGACAGTAAATTAAAAAAGCATCAAAAACACAAATAAACGCAATCTGCGAGCATATCCGAGAACCGGAGTGCTGTCCAAACACAACACATCTGTGCTTAAAGTGGTTTTGCCACGATCCACTGTTGACGTGGGATCCTCCAAAATGGGTATTTAATCACTTTTCTAAATATATGTGATTAAAAAAAGTGAAGCCTCTTAGAGCTGCAGCCTGACTTACATGCCCTTAGTTTCCTGACTGTTTACATTAGCTACGACCAGGAGCTGATCTGGCAAGCTCCTGGCCCCGCTTGTGTTGTTTGCACTTCTTATCTGATGGCAGGACATGGGAACGAGCTTTGAAGGGAGTGGGAGAAAAAAGCAGTGTTACTGGGAATCTGCACTAGCTCTGTTTCTGTGTCAGAGTCTGTCTGCTGTATAGAGAATACAACGGTTGTAATGTAATTATCTGAGTAAACATGCATACGCTCCCTGCTCAGCCCTCCTCCCTCCCTCCTCTGTCTGTAGTCCGTGAACACTGCCTGCTCGGAGCTTATCTTCTCTCCTGAGCAAATAAGAGGGAGAAATAAAACGCATATAGCTTGTGCACAATACAGTTATCCTCTGTGGTTTAGCCAAACATGTTTGCTCAACTACAGAGACTGAATTTCAGCCTCGGGTACGTGCATGGGAGGTGGAGCGATGACATCACAGAGGAGGTACTTGTTTTTTTTAAACACAAACACAACGCCCCTTTTTTCAAGCCTCAAGAGGGGAGTATCAGCCTGTTAGGTGAGGAAATCACTTCTTGGCAAAACCCCTGTAAGATTAGTGTTATTTGCTTAGAGTTAAGAAGTCTGGAGCCACATGGAAAAGTACAATAAGCTGCATGTTTCCACTGAGGAGCAAAAAGTGACACCTTTACATTTCAATTTGCTAAAGTTTCACTCATGGTGGCTTAGTTGAGCCAGAAAGAATACATATACATTTGATGCTTGTTTTTTTGTTTGCCATGTTGGTTACAGCAGAGCCTAAGTGAATCTCCAATTTTCATACGTCAATTTTTGGGTAACAAATTCAGTACTGAATAATATACCCGATTGTATCGATAGGGATGGAGTTCCATTGTTATGATACAGAGCTCTAAATCCACTGAATAGAGATAGAAATTAAACATTATACACTGTCTGCTTGGAGCCACAACTAGAGGGAAGATAGAAAAAACAGTATGCAGTACGCTCCCATACTCCATCCCATGTAGGCTGCAGGCAGTCAAACTCTTAGGGTGACATGTCCCAATACGTAAGCGCCGTTTTTTTGGTCTATTTTGCGGCAAAACTACTCTTGACACCATATTCTCGATATAAACTGTAATCTACCAAAATTAGGCGCATTATACACCAGGCCTGACACATTGTAATGCGCCTAAAAAGGCGCATTACATATCGCAGCAATGATACGCTGTGCGCCTCCATAACGCAATGCGCCTCTTATGGCACATTACATACACTAGTAATCATACGTTATGCGCCTCAGTTACGCAATGCGCCGCGATAGGCACATTACATACAATACCAATGATACGCTATGCGCCACAATTGTGCAATGCGCCTTTTTCGGTGGAATTTGCCATTTTAGGTGCATTAAAGGGGTTGTCCCACTACATTGATTCATCTCACCTCAGTCCTGTTTTCTTGGTTTCATTTTAAATTCAGGAGCGTGTTTACTGGCTTCTACTAGGCTGCAGTAGAAGCCAGGTCTGTAGCTATAGTGACCAGTGCTTCCAGCCTATCAGGAGAGATTGAACAGGTCTGTTGCTATAGCAACCAGTGCTGGCAGCCTATCAGGAGAGAGTGAACAGGTCTGTAGCTATAGCAACCAGTGCTGGCAACCTATCAGGAGAGATCAAACAGGTCTGTAGCTATAGCGACCTGAGGAGCTGATGCAGCCCACACAAGAGGAGATCTCTCAGAATAGGAAGGATACTGTTAATGGACACATATTTCAAAGTGACTTGTTTTTGAAAGACCTTTAACATAAAAAGCAATCCTTATAGTGAGACAACCCCTTTAAGTTTACAATGCAGGGTATATCAGATGCCAGATTTTTGAGAGGATCGCACTTTCAGGTGCACTTTGCACTGATTAAATGCACCTAAAATCTGCCATGGCGACGCCAATTTTCAGACATATCCCCCTCAGTCTTTTAAATTCCCTGCATATACATAGATTTAAAAACAACTACAGTTTAAATTTGTATTTTTTTTGCAATCCTTTCATGATTGGGAACTACCATTTATGGAGTATACCACACAGTTTGGTCAGGCAAGTAACAACTCATGGTTTCTGCCAGAAATCATCACCGGTGTCAAGCAGTATCTGCAAATGGATTTTCTTCGGGGAATGGAAATCCTTTTACATTGCATTGAAGAGGATCCAGCTCACAAATCCAATCAATTCTAAGCATCTCCTAATGTGATGCAGGGTTAGATGGGGCATTTGCCACTTTAAGGTTCCATCTTCCAGGACCCTTAGGCAGGGGTGCCGATAGGGCAGTACGGGCAGTACTCTTGTCAGGGGCTCTAATCAAAAAGGACCCCACTGACATGTTAAAAAATAGCAAGTAGTAATGGGTGGGGGCCCCATTTGATTTAACTGTATGGGGCCCTGAAACGGTTAATAGATGACTAATGGCAGCTCTGCCCTTAGGGCTATATAGGCCCAAACTTTCATTTTAAACAATGGATACTGTACCTAACAACAACAGTGTTATGGGTGTCCCATCTCACCAAAAAGAAGTGCATAGAGTAGGAGGACAAGGAAGTCAAAAAGGAACAAAGAAAGTAAAAAAAAAAAAAAAAAACCACCCAACAAAAGTTACTTTAAAGGGAACCTGTCACAAGGTTTAAAGCCCCCCTTTGCTAGACGAGGCTAGCCCCGCCCACCGACAGTTTTTCCAAGTTTCTATCTATTCAAAGTAATAGGTTTGCAGTTGAGGTGGCGGGGCTAGCCTCCGATTTTGCCGGGTTTGAAAAAACTGACTCTCTGAATGACTCTTCGAAAGACTCCCTCTGGCTGAAAACTGCAGATTTGAGCATTTAAAAACACGAAAACCCAGCATCTTACAGAATAAGGGACACAGCGCTGGGAAAAAGCAGGGCCGACCACTGGCTTTGCGCCCTCAGCAAGGGGGGCAGAATCTATGTGACAGGTTCTCTTTACGAAACAAGCATTAACACTTTAAAACCACGATATGACAAGATCTCATGTAACCCTCTAAGGCAAAGCAGTTTTATAAGTAATGTTATGGTTTCGTGGGACACATTTAATGGTAATTTTTTCTAGTTATCTAATAAAAGTTATATTTTATGCACTTATTTTGTAATTTGAAGTAATGTTGACCACTGGGGATTGAAATATTCAGATTGGGGAGCTAGAATTTCACCTTTTTGTGGGATCTGTGTGATGTACTCAATGCTCCTCTTATAGAAGTTTTCCAATTGAGGTGAAAGAGGCGCCAAGACGAGCAGGGCTGGCGGCCCCTCTGGCGAGGTCTAGCCAACCCCATAAATACCCCCACAAACAAAGCTGATACAGCCAAAGTGTACCACAAAAAG
This sequence comes from Phyllomedusa bahiana, assembly GCA_025379985.1. NCBI lineage: Eukaryota > Metazoa > Chordata > Amphibia > Anura > Hylidae > Phyllomedusa > Phyllomedusa bahiana. The sequence continues at coordinate 56,099 of JAODAL010009705.1, read as the reverse complement.
ATAAAATCAAGGCACACAAGGGCTGCTATCACCCCCACCATCATTATACTGCCACAAGCTGGTGGACTACGCTATTAAGTGATATAGGTGATTCAGACATACTAGAGACAGTGAGAAAAACAAAATGGCGCCTATTACCCCGAAAGAAAAAGGACCACAAGCAAAGTGGGATCTGACCAAAAGGATAAAGGGTCTTCTGCAAAAGAATCACAAATTATGAAACTAAATCCCTAAGTCAAATTAACTACGAAGGGGCCCGGCCGTGCATTTTCCAAAAAATATTTCCCCAGTGTTCCCAAGAAACATACAAAAAAAGTGCAACCCAAAAATTTAACAGTTTTCAAACGGGGGGTTAAAAAGGCCGAAAGGGGGAAGGCGTCGGAAGAGTTAGAACAAAGACTGTCTTTTGCAAGGATAAATTTATCTGATCTACATCCCCAAATCAGCAACCTTGGGAAACAAACAAAAAAATCCCCCGGGTAAAATGGAAGATTTAAAAAACGTTCCCCGCAGGAACAACCTGCGCAAAAAATGGCTCCCTAAAAAAATTCCCTCAAAAAAACAAAAGAAAATTTGGGGAAAAATAAACACCAGCTATTTTTTTTTTCAAACCCCGGGCCCCTGAAAAGAAAATGGGAAAGAGAGCGCAAAAGAGGGCCAACAGCGCCTAAAAGGGCACGAACCGCAAAGGGACTTCAGCTTCCCCCAAAGGAAAGGGTTAAAAAAAAATTATTGGACTTTTCGACAAGGAAAATTATATTACGGAACTTTAAAAAGGGCGTCAAAAGCCCTTGAAATAGGGAAGGTTTTCCTCAATTCTTATCAAAAAAGCCCTACTCTGTAAAAGTCTCCTCGCAAAAAAAAGTTTTTCATAAAATAGGGTAGGGTTTTTAAATACAACAAAAAGCCCCTTTCCCAAACTGCAGCCCCCGGGGCGACCCTAAAAGTTTTCAATGCCAATGGCAAGCAGAGACTTCCATGACAGTCCAGCAAGCAGAAAAACCCGGGGTCATCTACTTCAAGATTCTTTCGACGGAGACCGCACCGATGAAACCCCGAACCCTTTTCCCGACCCGGACCGGAGGCAAAGAATTTTCCCTTCAGTAAGGCCAAAGGGAAAAAGACCTCCGAAAACCCCCGGGGGGATTAAAGGGAGAAAAACCTGAAAGCGGGACCCTGTTTTTTCAAGGATGGGTCTAAAAACTGAAAAATTAGTATCTCCCCGATTTTTATCCCTGACTGCCCCCTCCTCTGTTAAACAAGCTAAGGGAGGATGGGGGGGGGGGGGGATGAGGGGGGAGGGGGGAAGAGAAAACTTTTATTTGTTTATTTATTTTTTTTTCCCTTTTCCCCCCTTTTTTCCTTTTCCCCATTTTCCCTTTTCCCTCTCCCCCTTTTCTCCTTTTTTTTCCAATTTTTTAAACACCCCTTTTTAAACCCCCCCCCCCCCTGTTTTCGGCCCCCTTTTTCCCCTTTGGGAGGGATAACTAAAACACAATAAAAAATTTTTGCCTAAAAAAAATATATTCTTCTGAGGGAGTTTGGTGGGGGGCAGAATTCTGTTTTTTTTTTAATAGATAAAAAAAAAAAAAAAAAACGGCGGGCCAACTTCACCAAAAAAACGGGGGTTTAAGGATATTGCCGAGAAAAAAGTGAAGTCCTTAAACAATGCGGGGAAGTGGAAATTTGGAGGTAAAGAAAAATTTATGCTTTTTTTTCAACTTTTTGGGCCAGAAAAAACCCAAGTTAAGCCGGAAAAGGGGATCTTGGGCAAAGGGGGGCCACAAAAGCAATAAAGAATTTTCCCTATGGAGGAAATCAAAACAAACAGCTTTTAAAATACCTTTCCCTTTTTTAATTTCTTAGGGGAATGAAAATATTTTTGGGGGAACGTGGGGGGTTTACGGCCCCCCAAAAAGCGCCCTTAATCTTTACACATCAGGAAAAATAAGCCCGACATAGTAAGCTACGGGAAAAACCCATTTGGCTTTAAAAAAAGGATTTTCTTAAGAAGAAAAAGGGTTTTGGGGGTGGGGGAAAAAGTTCTAGGTTAAACCGGGCAGTAAACAAAAAAAAGGGGGTTTTGATATTGCTGAGAAAATCAAGGGTTTTTACAACATCATACCCTCCCAAAAAGGCGATAAAGAGGGAAGGGGTAAGATTTGCTTTTGGCAGTCCCAAATGGTAATTTAGTTTTATAAAAGAAATATCCCCCAAACGGGGAGGGAGGTGATTTTTTCCCGGAAAACGGGCACGCTTTTTTTTCTTACTGCCCGGTCACTCAATATTTGGTGGGGGGGGTTAAGCCCCGGGCCTCCTTCCAAAGTCCAACGGGGGCCCAAAAGATAAGGACTAGAGACTTTGGGAAACAACAGATATGGTAAAAAATGGCAATTTTTCACCCCCGGGGGGAAGGGGAGGGTAAAAACACATTTTTCTCCCCCCCCGCACATTGTACATGGTTCAAAATAGAAAACTACCTTTTTTAAAAAAAAAATTTTAAAATAGACAGAGCCCTTTTAAAGTAAAAATACAGATATGTTTAAACCCTCAGATCCCGCCCCCAATAAAGATATTTTTTGCAGCCCACTTTCCAAAGGACAATTTAAATTTTGGCGCCCCCCGGTACCCTGGCAGGAGGTAAATTCTTTTAAAAGGGAAAAAAAAATCGGGTTTTGGGGGCTAAATATTCCCCCCAAAAAATAGCGAGCAAAAGCAATAATCCACGTTTAATTCTGGGAAATTTGCCAAAGGGGCCCATCAGGGGCCCAAAAAAAAAATAATTACCAACTCACACACAAAAAAAAAGTACAAAAAAAAAAATACAGGGCTTTAGGCCATGTTTAGGAAAACATATTCAGCTTTTTTTGAATGAAATCCTAGCTAACAAGCAACGCTGGCAAAAGCGAAAAAAAAGTTTGAGGAGGTTAGAAAGGGGGAAAAATTTTTACCAACCCCAGGTTCTAAGCAGATCTTTTTCGATTCGGAAATAAATCGGGTAAACTTTTTGGCACAAATTACAAAACATAAGGGGCGGCACGGGGGAAAACATGTCATTGAAAAATAAAGAGGGAGTTTACCATTTTCTAACCCAAAGGAAAAAAATACCCAATTTCAAAAAATATTATAAAAAATTTAAATCGGGAAAAACGGCAGGGAATGAAAAAACAGGTTTCGGGGGTTTCCTGGGACTTTCCCCATCTTCAAAATATCTGAAGAGAAAAAAGAGGTTTAAAAACCCCAAAAGGGTTCCCTGGGGGGAGGCCCAAAAATACAAAAAAAATTCCCTTGGGCACGGGAAAGGGCCCGGCCGGCCCGGGAGGATCCCTAGGGGAAATTTTTTAAAAAAATTTTTTGCAACTTAAAAGGGGGCCCCCACGCGACCCAAAACACACGAACCCGTTTGGGGGGGGTTTTAGTTTATCCCTGATGAAGCAATCGCTTTTATAAAAATTTTCCCCAAAAACAATTTAGGGCCCCCAAACCAAAAGAAGAGTCATAAAACCCTATATCTTTAAAAAAACAAAAATAAAATTAAAAACCAAATAAATGGCTAAGAGACCCGCAAATAAACTTCCAAATCTAAGGGGGGAAAGCTCAAGTAGTTTTTGGCAAGGCGGGGCTGGGGTTACAACATTAAAAAGGGGTGTTTGGGGTTTGCGGATGCACAGGGGAAAAAAGGAAAATCCCAGAAAACCTAAGGTTTTTTGGAAAATAGACAGGGAAAAAGACCTTAAACCCAGCGAACGGTGGAGCGGCTAGAAAAAGAAATTTGAAAGGTTTTGGGGAAACCGGGGGGGAAATTTCCGGAAATTTTTATAAAAACCCCTTTATATATAAAAAATCCGGGGGCCACCCAACTAATACACCGGTTTTTTGGGCAAACCCCCTTTGCACCCAAGGGGGCAAAAAGGCAGGGTGCCTTTTTGCCCCCCCTTTTGTTTTTAAATTCTCACACTTGACCCCTTCTTTCAAAACACTTAAAGCAACCGTTTTTTTGGGGGGGGTTTTAAAATAGGAAAAAGGGAAACTAAAATTAAACCGTTTTTTGGGGACGATTACACCTTTTTATGAACAACCCAGTGCTTAAAATTAAAGTTGGGGTTTTTTGGGGGTTCATGGGAAAAATTTTGGGTGACTTTTCGGTTTACAAGATCAATCGAGAAAAAAGTGAAGGCAAATTTGGTGGGGGGGGGAACAATAGGGGGGTTTAAAAAGGGTCAAGCACGGGAAATTTAAAAGGGAAGCTAAAGACCACTAAAGAAATTTGGGGATTTTAAATGGGCCAAAAACCTCATCCTAAATTTAAAAGGTTTAAAATTTTCTCCCCACTTTTTTTGAGAAAGTACAAAAAGAACTGCAGGGTTGGCAAAAACCTCCCGCCACTTTCCCGGGGGGGCGAATCCCCCTTTACCAAAATGATCTCATTTGCTCGTTTTCAAAACCCCATTACAGACAATTCCCCCCCCTTCCTTTCCCATGCAAAAGTTAAAGGTAATGGCCACAATGAACCTCAAAATTTATAGGGCACGGTAAAAAGGCCACAAATTTACCAATAATAAATTACAACCCCAAAAAACCCTGAGGTGGGACTAAAACTCCAATACAATTTCTAGAAAGACACTTTTTGGTTTGGGGTGCCCAACCCCAAAATTTTTACCAGCCGGGGAATTTAAGAAGAAAATCTTGCGGGGAAATCGCCAGGGATTCCTATTCATCAACGACAACAAATTTTCCCACCGCAGTCAAGCAAGCTTTTTTTTTAAAGGAATACATTTGGAAAACTGGAAAAAATTTAAAAAATCTAGGGCTGTTATATAAATTTCAAAATCCCTTTCCCCAATACGGGAGCATGGAGAGTTTCAAGTGGGTAAAAATGGGTTTTGGTTTTTAAGGCTTTGGAGAGTTTCAGGTAAAAAAAATCTTCCCCGGGCCCCAATTTTTTCACCTGAGAGAAAAAGTTTTAAAACCCCTTGAAAAATTTTAAAAGGGGGTTTAAAAAATTCAAAAGACCCCCCAAAAACCTGGCAATATTTCCCGGGTTACATCCTTTTTCATGTAAAACAATTTCCAAAACTTTTAGCAGGGGGGCGAGGCAGAATGCTTTTAAACAGACTCATAGAAAAAATTTTCACAGGGAAAAATTTCCATTGTTTGAAAATTAATGCGGAAGTAAGGGACAGTTTAAATCAAAATGTTTCAAAGCAGGGATTTTAGGAGATGGAACAGGGGGGAATATTAAGAGGACATAGAAAGGGGAAATAAAAAGGGATGGCGTGTAAAAACGTAAGCATATTATTAATGAACGATGGCAAAGAGACGTTTTTTAAAATAGCTCATACAGCCATATACGCATTTGACATTCCTCCTTAAACATTTTTAAACCCAGATAAAATTTCCCGCATGCCCGAAGGTGGGGGAACCCCAAAACCCAACTTATCCCATGGTTTTGGGGAAACATGCCCATTGACAAAAAACTTTTCGGGAAGGGGTTAAAGACTTGTGTCCTTTTTTAGGGCAAGGTGGGATACAGGGGGTCTCCTATAGTATTTTTGTTGCAGGGGAGGGACGGGTGTTTGAAGGAAATTTAAAGGGAACAAAAAAAACAAGGTCCCCAAAAGCCTATTTTTTGAGGGCCCGCAAAGGGAGATCCCTCTTGTCCAAGGGCTGGATCCTGAAGCCCCAAAATGTTATTTAATGGAAAAAGAACAAAACTAGACCTATCAATTTCGATCAGATTTTATACGGAACCCAAAAGAAGCAATGAAAACCGCTTTTTTGGGAAATGGGGGGCTTTGGGGGAAAAAATTCTAAAACCCAGCAGGAAATAGACAGGTTAGTTAATATTTTCCAAATTTTTACCAAATGGTTTTTTGTCGGAGGTTTCAAAGGGGAAACGGGGTTAACTTGCAACCCCCAAAATGAAAATTAAGCTGAAGTTGGTAGATAAAAAAAGAAAATAAAAGGATGATCTTTTTCGGGCTGTTTATTGTTTACGTTTATTGTTTTAAGGTTTAGGAAAAAAAATTTTCCGCCCCAAATTATTAAATTAAATCCCCAAATTAACTTAAAGCCTAGCAAAATAAACTGGGGGAATTGCCCGGAATTTTGTTTTGGGGGACCCCCAAAAAACGGGCCCAAATTTTTTTAGGGAAATTTCCAAACCCCCAATTAAGGTAAAAAGTTTCCTTTTAATAAAATATATTGCAAAATACTAATTATTTCAAAACCTAAAAAAGGCAAAAAAAAACAAAGATTGTAACCCTTTAAAAAAATTAAAAAACCAATGGGGGGTTAAAAGTATAAATAAAAAGAAAAAATCTGGGGTTAAAACTATTTAAAGCAATTTTACTTTTGGGATCCCGGACGGGACTGGGGGATTTTTATGTTTTGACAAAAAGATACCAAAAAAAATATTTTTTAAAAAAAAAAAAAATTTTTAAATTTTCTAGTTTCATTGCTCTATTTGTGAAATTGACCAGAAACATTTCCCTTCTTTTGAACCCCGGAATAGAAAAAACTTTATGCTCTTTTTTTAACCCAAAAAAACCACAGAAAAAGGGCCCTTTAAACAACGGGTTTAAATTTCTGGACGAAACTTATTTGGCTTTTTTTCCCAGCCCACCAAAAAGGGCTGTAAGTAGGGCCTTTTGCTTTTTTTTGGAATAAAAAAATTTGCCCCAAATTTTTTCTTTTGTTTTCTTAAATTGTTAGTGTAGGGCCCTCAAGAGATGAAGAGGAGGACCCCTTCCCGGCTTGTGGCTTGCGAAAAAACAAAGGGCCTATTACACGGGTTTTAAAAAGGCCCCGAATATCATTTTTAAATTTAACTCCCCGGGAGGGGCGAAATTTTTTAAGGGCGAAAAGGGCCCCTTTCTTACGGAACCCCCCAAAATTTCTCATGAAAACTAAGGATTACGTCTCCTTTTCCCCCTGCCGGCAAATTTCCACCCGGGGGGAAAAGAAAGGGTTCCCATTGAAATTACCAGCGGGTAACGCCCCCCTGGTAATGTAAAAAAAGGGCTTTGGGTTCCGGCCCCCCCCGCCCCCACCAACCGAAATTGGGGGGGCGTAATTAACCCCTTTAAATTTTAACCCGTTTAACTACCCTAATCCCTCAAAATTTTTGAAAATTTCCCCCGAAAGTCATTTTTTTTTTGCCCAAAAGAACTGCGGGGGAAAGGGGGTTTCTGTAATTTTGTTTTGGACCCCCCAAAATTGCGGGGTAACCCCCCCAATCGAATAGTAGTGGGGAATTTGGCTTAACCCATATGGATACTACCCCTATCTGCAAAAATTTGGCATCCCCGGGTTATCCCTTATCTTTTTTCAATTATAATCCAGCCAACCCCCCAAACTCACATAAAAGGTTTGTGTGGGTTTTTATGGTTTTTTTGAATTTTTTGCATACTGGGGCTTTTTCTGCAATTTTGGTTTGAATAGGGATAAATTTCCCCAATTGCAGTTTTTCATAAACTAATTATTCCCCTAGGGGTTGTGTGTGTGAGCTACTGCTCACCCCTTTCCTGCCCCTTTTAAATTTTTCCCCAATTAGCATAGGGGCCTGTGGGTTTCCTCCACTGGACTTAAAAGGGGACATTTTTCCCCAAATCGCCAAACGCCATTTTTTTGGTCTATTTTGCGCCCCCAAAAACCCCTTTTTGCCAAAATTCTTTTGTAAAATAACTGTCCCTACACCAAAACAAGGGGCATTAAAAGCCGGGCACAACCTTTGTAATGCGCCTAAATAGGTCACTGTGCACCCCCGTCGCACAATACGCCTATTAGGCGCATTACAAATGTTTTGTGCCTCCTTCCGGGGATTGCCCAAGATTTGGGGCATTACCCAAAAAACCACCAATAAATAAAAAATTTGCATATGCGCCACCAAAAATTTCGCAAGGCCCATTTTTTTTTCGATTCGCCTTTTACTTGCTTTTTTTTCACATTAACCCCTATACCCACCCAGTTTTTTAGAAAGTATTGGACTTTCAGCGAAAATTTAAAACCCATTTAATGGCCTAAAACGGCATGGTACCCACTTTCCCCCCGGCAATTATTTGGGGGGCGATCACCCCCTAAATTTGCGCCGTAAATGGGGCAAAAAAGGGGGGAGATACGTCCCAAAAAAAATTTGGGTAAACCCCCAGTTCTCAAAAGAACAAAAGGGGTTACGTCTCCTCCCCCGCTTGGACCCAAAAGGGGGAGTGGGGTAAGAAAACGACATGTCAATTATTCCCCGGGCGTGTACGCCCCAGGGAAAAATGAAGTCAATTTGGGTCGGCGGGGTGCTTGGCCCCCCCCCCCCCCGAAACATGGCGAAAAAACGGGCAAAATACGTCCCCGCAAATACACCGTGTGAACATAGCCTTAGTCTTCAATCCAGCCATTGAGCTGTAAATAAAGGGCCCTTTTTCTTTTTTTTGACCCCCTTTTTTTGGTACTTTTCACTTTTAAACCGTGGGATTTCCTTCCCGTAAAATTTCCCCAAATTGCCCTTTCCCCCCTGTAGCTTTTCGCAAATTTTCCCTTTTTCCTTCCCCTTGCTTAAGTAAGCCAAAAAGTTCAAATATTTTTCCCGATTTAAAAACATTTTTTACAAACCCTTTAAATTTTTTACACGCACTTTTTTAAAAAAAGAAAAAAAACACACATCAAGGTGCCACTTTAAAATTTTTTTTCAGGGTAACAGAGACAAAAAGCAGTGCATAAACTTCCTCCCCCCAACAAAACTTTATCACCGGGAAACCTCCTTCCGATAATCAGCAAATAAAACTTCACTTTCCCGGGTTTTCCCCCTCAGCAAACATTGGTTGCGTCACGTTAGCCTGTGTGCGGTGCGTCATAGGCAGGATTATGAAGAGACCATTATGAATGGATGTATGTGGCAATAATACTGTGGAAATGCTATTTGCCTTTTTTGGGAAAAGTTCCAAAAATTTTAAAGAGCCTTTGTATTTAATATAACCGGGCCAAAAGCCCTATGCAACGTGAGAAAACTAGTAAGAGTAATATTAGATATTTCAGGAGCATGCAATAATGGATAGAACAATCGATGTAGGAGCTGAAAGCAAGGTTTTTTCGCTACTGGTTAGGGAAAAACATGAAAATTTCCCTTAGATTTCTTCATTTTGACCTGTTTGGTGGGATTGCATAGCTATGTAAAGAAAAGGGTTTTTTTCTATATGGCCCTTTCCCACCTCATTTTAAAAAAACCCAAAATTCCCCGAAAGATCGCTGTAGCTTCCAACTGCAGATTTCGCAAATTTTTATTCCTTTCAAGGGTTTCCTTTAAAGGGCCCCGTAAAGTGTTAAAATTTTTTTTAAAAAAACAAAATATGGGGTATCACATCCAAAAAAAAATTTTAAAAAAAAATGAACATAGGGGGCAACACTTTGGGGCGGCTGTAGTAAACATACATATTCCAATAACAGTGGCACACTATAAACTAGAGAAACTATCAAAAGGGACATGGACTTAGGAATTTTAAAAAAAGCATTTCTGCTATCTAGGATATATGAAAATTTTTTTGAGGTTCTCAGTTCACATTTTTGATCAAAACTGCTTAAGCCACCTCCGAACTTCAATGGGACCTCCAGGCAGGTGGTCCTACACTATTGATACCTCTCGTTTGGGTCCTATTCAGACCTCGTTCATTCCCTGGATTATGGAGGTCTGAATAGGACCCAAACGAGAGGTATCAATAGTGTAGGAATCAATAGTGTAGGACCACCTGCCTTGAGATCCCGTTGAAGTTTGGAGGTGGCTCAAGCAGTTTTGATCAAAAGTGTGAACTGAGAACCTCAAAAAAATGTTCTTATATCCTAGATAGCGCAAATGCTTTTTTTAAAATTCCTATGTCCTCTTTGATAGTGCTTTAGTTTATAGTGTGCCACTGTTATTGGAATATGAATAAAAAAATTTTGACAGAGATAAAAGACTACAGTTACTGTGAGTCGTAGCAAAGTTTTAATGATACAGTGATTTGCCAAAGCACAACATTTTATTTATTTTTTTTTGCCTCAACCTATGGTCAGAGTACAAAAAAACTAAACCACAAGTGTGAACTTAGCCCTGCTACAAGCACTATATTCTCTATAAACTGCTTTTTGCTATTTAAAAGGGAACCCATCATATTGAGCATTCAGTTTGATTTGCCAACAGAGCTGAGAGGAGAGCTAGAGGAGCTGGGCAGATGATAAATGTACATATTTCCAAGAAAACATTCTGTATAACTTGTATTTAGTTTATTTAAAACATTGCTCATTTTGGCCTTAAAGGGGTTGTCTCACTACATTGATTCATTTGACCTCAGTCCTGTTTTCTTGGTTTCATTTTGAATTCAGGGGTGTGTTTACTGGCTTCCACTAGGCTGCAGTAGAAGCCAGGTCTGTAGCTATAGCAACCAGTGCTGGCAGCCTATCAGAGAGATCAAACAGGACTGTAGCTATAGCGACCTGAGAGCTGATGCAGCCCATACAAAGGGAGTATCTCAGTATAGGTGGACACGTAATGGACATATATTGCAAAATGACTTGTTTTGGCAAGATCTTTGACATAAAAAGCAATTCTTGTAGTGATACAACCCCTTTAAGTGTCAGTCAAAGAGTAGGATCACCCACCAGACCCTGAACGCTGCACACACTCTAATATGGGAAAGGCTGTCAATCAATGAGTGAAACTCGCCATTGGACTCTTAAAGCCAGAATGAGCAGGGATTTAAAGGAGTAAGGTTAAAGTCACACAAAAACTTTTCCTACAAAACGAGATATTAATTTACTCAGCCCCCTGCTCTTAAATATATTAGACAACATTTTTAAGGCAACAGGATCCTTTTAAAGGGGTTTTCTCGTTTCACCATTTGGCAGCCGTTTATGCTGGTTGCTAAGCAGAGCTTGTGAAATGGAGGGGCGTGTTTCTCCTCCCAGCAGGGCGTATCTTCTCTCTCTGCAGACACACCCTACACTGTGCACGTTCATTCTGTGTGAGCTGGGGGAAGGGAGAGGTTCTTAGCTGTCTTTGGAAGTGAAAAGCTAAGTGTAACTCGATAGTGTATATCTGCATTTCTCGCTCTCTCTCTACATACTTTGTAATTAGAATGGGCATTTGACATTCAGGACTCTCGGAAAGATGGGCAATTTTTTTTCTTTGTCTCTCACACACAGTGATATATCCTGCAGATTATTACACCTCTGACCTCTACAGATCCTGATTGCTGTCAGTGAATCTCTCTCTCTCCCCCTGCGTGGTCCCATCCACGACCTGTTCCCTGCATCTCCGTCACATGCGCTTTCTCCATCACGACCGGGGGCGGGAGCTGGGCATAACCCAACCGGAGCTCAAATCTCGTTACCAAGCACTAATCAAACAGCCCGTTCTCTTAAACCATAGCACTTTGCTAATGGTAATCAAGGACGTACATTTTTGGTCCCCTCATTTTAATCTATGATCTTCGTAGCAAGAAAACCCCTTTAAGCATATAAGCTCTTTTTGACCCGCTGCAATCAGGTTTCCGCACCCTACACTCCACGGAAACTGCCTTAGTTAAAGTCTCAAATGACCTCCTAACAGCAAAATCGCAGGGTAACTACTCCTTGCTGCTTCTCCTGGACCTCTCTGCAGCATTTGACACTGTTGATCACCATCTTCTCCTCAGCATGCTCAGACCCAATTGGTCCCATCCAGGACAACCGCTCTCCGCTTGGTTCTCATCCTACCTCTCTGACCGCTCCTTCAGTGTCTCATTTTCTGGATTCGACACTCCTTCCTCTCCCTCTTGCTGTTTGAGTTTCCTCAGGGATCAGTTCTTAGGTCCTCTCCCTCTTTTCATTTGTACACAGCCCCCATTGGAACAAACCATCAGTAGATTTGGCTTCCAGTACCATCTCTATGCGGATGACACCCAATTATACACCATCCTCCCGTGACATAAAATCCAGCCTTGCTACAAAACACCAGTGACTGTCTGTCCACTGTCTCTGACATCATGTCCTCTCTCCATCTGAAACTAAACCTCACTAAAACTGAACTTCTTGTCTTTCCGCCATCTACTAACCAACCCCCCCCCGGCTATTTCTTGATTGGTACCACCATTTTCCAGGCAGCAGGCCCCTGTCTAGGGGTTATATTGGATTCTGATCTGACCTTCACCCCATATATCCAATCCCTTGCCCGCTTCCTGTCACCTGCACCTAAAGAATATCTAACAACTCCGTCAATTTCTCACTGTGTAAACAAATCAAACTCTCATTACTGCTCTTATTCTTTCTCGTCTTGACTACTGCAACTCCTTGCTTATCGGTCTCCCTCTCTGCAAACTCTCCACACTCCAATATGTCCATAAAGCAGAAGCCAGGCTAGTCTTTCTCTCCAGCCGCTAAACTGATTCCTCTACCCTGTGACAGTCACTGCACTGGTTGCCCATCCAGAACAGGATACAGTATAAACACAGCACTCTCACCCATAAAGCTCTCCACATCGCTGCTCCACCCTACATCTCCTCCCTCGTCTCTGTCTACCGCCCATACCCGTGCTCTCCGCTCTGTGCTGATATCAGATTACATTCCTCAATCATCCGAACCTCCCATGCCCGTCTACAGATTTCACACGTGCGGCACCAATTCTCTGGAATATGCTACCGCGGGCGATCAGGCACATTCACAACCCTCACAGTTTTAAGAGGGCCCTGAGAATACATCTTCTCGGTCTAGCCCACCAAGATCCCTAACTGCTATCACACACATCTGTCACTCCCTACACTAGGGCCCTCACAGGCACTTATCTGTATATAGATGTACTGTGTGGGTGGCAGGTTCATCCATTTTTCATGTAAACCCCCCCCTATTTATGAAACATGGCCGGACCATTGTAAACTTGGCACTTCTCACCGTTTGTTTCACCCATACACCCTAATAGATTGTAAGCTCGCACGAGCAGGGCCCTCACACCTTGTGTCTCATCTGTAAGTACTTTTAATGTGTAATGTCTGTATGTTTACCCTTGAATTTGTAAAGTGCTGTGGAATATGTTGGCGCTATAGAAATAAAGATTATTATTATTATTATTTAAGCATTGTGCTTCACTCAATCTCTCCATCCCTGCAGGTCTGTGTTTAAACAAGTCTTTACTATTCAAAGTTAATCCACTAATGGATAATGAAAGAAGAGAAGAGTCCCATCCACCTAGCAGTGATCTTTATATAAAAAGGAAATTTCTTGGGCAACAAAACAGGTTTAGATAGAATAACAAACACTCTAAAAGTAGTAAGGGAAGAAACACTCCCTAGTCCTCCTGTCTCTTATGCAGAAGCCAATGCCCTAAGTGTGCTTTCACACTGATCGTTTTTTGGTGCATTTTGCAATTAATGCTGTGCATTTCAGCAAAATAACGCACCAAAAAAGCTCTGTGTGAAAGCACCCTAAGGGCTCATCCCCACGGCAAAGGACAAATACCGGTCAGTTTATCCAACCGGTATTTGTCCTGTTTTAGTGCCGTCCCCACGACCGCCAGGGGACTGCTTTTCTCCGGAGGGCCCCTCCCCCTTCCTTTTTTGTTCATTTTCCCGTCCGAAAACCGGAAGGGGAAAGAATAAAACATTTTCAATTTTTTTTGGGGGCCGGCCGGGTTTAAAAACCATGGGCGGGAAAAACCCGGGGTGGGGACGCTGCAGGGGTTTTCCCTAGCGGCCGGTTGTTATTTTGCGGGGTTTTTCGACGGTCGAAAAAACCGAAAACCCATCTGAAAAACATGTGTTAACCCAATTTAAAAACTTTCTGACAACAATAACTGGCTTTACCAAATATAAGCACATAAGAACGACAGTCTGAAATATTCTTTTTCAGAATTTGTGTATTGAGAAAGCCTATTGCCACAAGACACAGTGCAGTAATACAAGGGACACAAAAGAAACCATAGGAAATCTTAGGTAATACGGCCGAGTACAGCTTGCATTATAGCATTAACTTCACTCAAAAAAAAGTTTCAGAAAGGATTGAAGTTAATTCCTGTAAGCAGTATTCCACTTTTCCATGTCAAGTTGATTTTGCACGCAATTTCTCGACCAAAAGTTCGGTAGTCTGAAAAGTTGTGGCTGAGCAATAAATGGACATTCCCATCACTGCAATTCTCAGAGGTAGGTGGGGAGTTGCTGATGTAGGTTGTCAAGAGAGTCGTGTGCTATGCAGCATTGCCTTACATAAATGTTATTACTGTTCCAATGTAAAACCCCTAAATTGGATCGGCTTTAAAAGGGGTTTTTGTTCCAAAAAAGGTTTCTGCTTTTTTGTTAAAGATCTTGCAAAAAACAAGGCACTTTGCAAAAATTTGCCCATTACCGTGCCCTACTTTTCCCTGAAACCCCCTTTGTAGGGCTGATCGCCCCTAGGTCGCTATAGCTACAGACCTGTTTGATCTCTCATGATAGGTGCCAGCACGGGTTGCTATAGCTAAGGGGACCTGGCTTCTACTGCACCCCTGTAGAAGCGTAAACATTCCCTAAATTAAAAGTGAAACGAAGAAAACAGGACTGAGGTAAGATGAATCAATGTAGTGAGACAACCCCTTTAAGTGGGGCAATTCTAAAAAAGTCGCAAATTGGCAGCCCAACTAGACTACCTCAGGGACCCTGCATCTGCTGCTAAGCTACCATGGCTGGAAAACGATAAGGCTTCTACCAACTTACTTGGGGGGAATACAGGGGAAAAATTACTTTCTCCATCAATGAGTGTGGCACTGCTAGCCCATATGACCCAAACAGAACACTCCTTCCCCCACAGTTACAAGAACACTGGATAACTAGAGCCATATTTATAGACATAGACATCCAAGCAGCATTTTTCCTCTTTTATTGAAAGCTATATACCCCATCCAGCACATCAAACCCTAAAAGTTGGGTTTTCTACTGGTTTGCCTTCAAGATAAATTTTTAGTGATTTCCTTACCTCTTCCCTCATATAACTGTATTGTGAAGCATTGTAAACTGTAATGATGCAGGTGGACTACAAAGAACAACCAGTAACACGATAAGTTCACCAGCATTCACATGAAGAGGCAATATGAAGCGTATTAGTAAAACAACTCAATGCTAGATGATTCATCCACGGACACCGGTGGCGTAGTGGTCCCAAGTTTGATGGGATTCGATTTTTTGGGATACTTAGGTGCAGAAGAGAAAGGGGCATGTCCCACGGCAGGGTTTTTTTTGGGTTTTTCAGGGGTTTTGGGTTTTTCAGCCCCCGCCTAAAAAAAACCCCCAAAAAATGGCACAATTGTGCTTAGGGAAAAAACCCGTGCAGCAGTCCCCACTGCACGGCTTTTCCGTCGGGCATTTATTCCGCCTGCGGGCCACTTAAAGAACATTGAGCATGTTCATTCTTCCGTCTGGTTTCCGGGGGGGAAATATAAAACACCTCAAGGGAGGGGGGAGGGCTGTTCTCCGTTCATCCCAGAGAAAAGCCGTCAAACCCCCCCCCCCCCCCCCCCGGGCCCCGGGGGAGGGGCCGAAAAAAAGGACAAATCCCGGCTGGGTAAAAAAAACCGGTATTGCCCCTTTCCCGTGTGAACGCACCCTAATAATGATAACTGCCCCCATTTTATCCCTCCAAAAACTTTCCCATGACTACTGCTAACACTGGACCCTCTATCACGGACATCGCCAGAGCATCTTTTAATCAAATATGTCCCCAAGCTAACAACTGGCCCTAATACAGCAAGTGGCTTAGGAACCAGCGACAACTGGAAAACAGAAAGTAGCAAAACACCAAACCTAATTTCCAAAAAGCCACAAGGTCCAAAACTAGACCGAGACTATTGATTTTATGTTTTTTAGAGGTTTGTGTTTTCAAAGTATTTCTATTACTATTTATATGGCCGTCACTCCTTATTACTACAAACACTTACTTACTACATGATGGCCTCCTGACTGGCGCACATGTCCAGTAGATAATTATCACTCTAGTCAAGAGGAGGCCACTTTTGTAGCTGATAAACCGACCGGTATTTGTCCTTTGCTGTGGGGATGAGCCCTATTAGATCCATATGAAACAGACATTGTGTTACACAATTCTAAAAAAGTAAATTATGGTTTTAAAGTTATAAATCCCCCCCTTTTTTCCACATTTACTTTTTGCAGTGATCTTGCCAGTTTTAATTAAATTACATTTGTACTAAATCTGTATATAGATTAGATTGAATCGCTCCAGATACTGACCTTCTAATTGTATTCATTGTGTGGTAGTTTTTCTACTATGCAAAAGGTCTTTACTATTTCCTGCTAGATAACATTTTCCTGCCGTATCATTCTGACTTGTATGCAAAGCCATCTTATCAATTGGACACACTAGGCAATTGCCTGGAGGCTCCACAAGCATAGGGGCCCCAGGTGGTGAATGTATGTTACAGTTATCCAGGACACATGCATCAATGGGTCAGGGCTGCTTATTTATTGGTTTGTGTATTCTTAGGACATGCAAACAGTTAAAACTATGGTGGTGCAGGGAGCCAGTGTTTCCCTGCCCTGTCAACCGGCTCCCTACAAGATATCAGAGAGGTGTCCCAAAGAAGAAGGCGTGCTAATGTGGGTGTGCTTGAGGGTGGTTAGAAGCAGGGCCATCTTTTCCATTGGACACACTAGGCAGTTGCCCGGGGGCCCCACAAGTATAGGGGCCCCAAGTGGTGTATGTATGTATGTACAGGAATACAAGAAACACACCCTAGATCCCTTGGTTGGCTTTGCTTATTTAACGTTTTTTGTTTTTTTTTTGTAGGATGTGCAAACAGTTAAAAAAAAAAAAAAAACATGGAGAAGAAGGTAGCTAAAGGTTCCCTGCCCCTGAAATAGTCTTGTAGGCTGTGGTTAGACATAAGTGGGGTGATAATATGGGTGTGCTTGGGGTGGTAGAGGGATGGCCTAGTGTGATGACATGTTTTGGGGAGGGCCATGGCAGGTATGCCAGGGGCCCAAAAATTTTGTTAAAAACGGCTCTGGTTAAGGCATGTGTGTCAGGTATTAATGAATGACCTGGTGAGATGCTACAGCACCCACTGCAATGCTATGCCCAGGGGCCCACATGCCACAGGGGGCCCAGCCTGGCTGGCCAACACATCTCGCTTAAGAATGCCCGGGTCCTCTGTCCCAAACATTCAGAGGCATGTCTCTGTGTTCCCTTAGCAGAACGGCATTGGCACAGTCTCAATGTCCACTATTATAAAAGAGCTCCCATATGAATGTTTCCTCCTTGCGTATCGCAACACACCTGCAAAATTTTGGAGGACACGCCCCCTTTGTCAAACGGGGAGCTCAGCTTGGTTATAATGGTGGACATTGAGACTTGCAAAAATATCTTCAGATGAATTACTGAAATCGTTGGACTCAAGTTATATGCATAAGCTTTCAGAAGTCTACAAGTTGTACAAGCTGCCATGTTGTGCATGTAGATTTAAAAGTTAAAGGACAGTGTTGAAAACTACTAAGAGCAATGAGAGTATCTATTATATAAACGACATCTGATTTATACCCAAGACCCCTGCTTACCTACCTTGGGCCCTGCCTGCCTATTCACCTGAAGCCCCCACCTGGTAATATGATTCTGAAGGGTACAGGCCAAAGCTGTAGCACAATCTCCAGAGGGTTTGTTCCCGTTTTTTTTCCCCCCCCACTTAGGAAAAGTTTCCCCTTTTTAGGCCTGTAAACCCCCCTCCCACCCCTGGGCAGTTTGCACAGAAGTGGAAATAGGTGAAAAGGTTCTGGAAAAGTGAGGATTATAAGATATTTGTGTCCAAATCTGCAGTGACGAGTACTGGCTGGGAGAAGTTATCATGGCGGTCTGGACCGGATGGAGAAGAAAAAGGGAAGTGAAACGCTCGTCAGAGGGGACGTCACCTGTGGCCTGAGATTTAAAGGCCTGCCCAAAAACCCCAAATTTTTAATTTATGTTAAAAACAAAAAAAGGGCCTTTTTGTAAAAACCTTTTTGGGTTCTACCACTTTATTGGTCCTGTAGGTTAATATACAGTTTTGCGAGCCTGTGTCACTGGTGGGGCTACCATATATGGTCATGTTTTGGGGTAATATCAGTTGCAGAGCCTGTGTACACTGACGTCTACCTTTTTTGGTCCCCTGTTTGGTGGTAATATAAGTCTGCAGAGCTGTGTAAAATGATGGTACCTTATTTGGTTACTGTTGGTGTAAGTACAGCCCCAGGCCTCGTACAGTGGTATCTACCACTGTATGGGAGAAAAAATTCTTTGCATGCGCCCGTGTAAAACTGGGGTCTACCACTATATGGGACTGTATGGGGTTAAAATTTGGGCTTTGCTAGACTTTTTCTGTAAAAATATAAGGGTATTTTCAGTCACTTTTTGGGGTTTAATTTTTGGTAATGTTTGGAGGTATAATTGGGTTTTATCTAGTAGCTTCTTGGGAAATTGGTTTGGTATAGTAGGATTTGTTTTTTGGGAGGATGTGGCGATATGTATGGTGAGGTATTTCTTCATTTCTGTAATGCTGATTTTAAAGAGGTATTGGTAAATGTTTTTTGGTCGGGGGGGACGGGTGGGTGGGGGAGGGGGGGATCCCAAAGTTTGTATGGACCAAAAGCCCCTCTTTAGCCCCCCTTGCCAAAATCTGACCTATGTCCCTTAAATGATCAATATTTCAGCAGTGAAGCAAATTAATTTTTGTTAAAAAAAACCTCATTTGGGAGGGGTTCAGCTTGCATATGAGTCATTCCTAAAACCAATATATGAATCTTAAGTCAGGTTATAAGCTTTGGTTTCCACAACATAGATAAGCGACAAAACTTCTGTCAGGGACTGTATGGACTACCGTAATTTCGAAGCGCATCTCGCCCGTATTAGAGCGCAAATATGCAGCGAAATGCGCGCCGAAATCACCCCGTGTGAACGTAGCCTAACTGACATAAACAAGCTCCTGTGCTAGAGATCAGAGTCAGCAGGAGGGAGTGTCATCCCCATGGAAGGATAACAGCTTGAAACAATGAGAGAGGAGAGAGAGAGACTTGTGTACAATGGCAATAAATAAAATGTCCTTTATGTCAAAAGCAAAGCAAAATCAAAACAGCAATGTATTTGGTAATGGTATTTTGTTTACATTCCCCTGCATGTTAAAAGCTAATGATTGTGGTGAGAAAACCCCTTTAAACTCTTTAGCTGCTGCAAAACTACAAATCCCAGCATTTCCAAACAGTCTGCAGGTTGTCTGCAGCAAGAATAGACGAACTGTGTGGTTCATTTACAGATAAAAAGTAGTGTTTTGTCAATGTAAAGCTTCTTAGCAACAACACTACATGGCATAGGAAGTGAACACAGTCCTGTGCTTTGTGTGGTGAATTGGGTATTTTTAACTTCAGCAATTCTATATAGGTCCTGTGGGGAGTTTTATGTGGGGATCTTACACCAGGGGATCTCCAGCGCTCACAAATCTGCCAAAAATTTGGGTTATCTTTGGGATTTTTCACAGGGGATCAGTTATGTTCACATTCCCATGAATCAGTTAACACCTGGTAACCCAAAGCGTCAGATACCAAATTGGTCATTTCATTTTATGGATGGACAAACTGAAAGAAGCAATATTTATTTGGTATTTTCTACAAAAAACCTGAATGCTGTGTTGTGTTTAAAATCCTTGCACATAATCCTGAAAGGGCAAGAGGATGTGAACAAATCAGTGGCTTAGTGCATCTTTTCAGGATTTTTTCCCCTCTAACAACACATTGTTGATCAGTCCTGTAAGTACAAGGTTGAGTCACATTATTATAACCACCTGATGGTATCCAGATGCTGTGTGGGACAAAGACTGCAGCAAGGTGGGCTAGGAGTGACTCATTAAAGGGGTTGTCTCGCTACAAGGATTGCTGCTTTTTATGTTAAAGATCTTGCAAAAACAAGTCATTTTGCAATATATGTCCATTAACAGTGTCCTACCTATTCCTAGATATCCCCTCTTGTATGGGCTGCATCAGCTCCTCAGGTCGCTATAGCTACAGACCTGTTCAATCTCTCATGATAGGCTGTCAGCACTTATTTTCGGGAAACAGGGTAGGCTGTCAGCACTGGTTGCTATAGCTACAGACCTGGCTTCTACTGCAGCCTAGTAAAAGCCAGTAAACACGCCCCTGAATTCAGAATGAAACCAAGAAAACAGGACTGAGGTGAGATGAATCAATGTAGTGAGACAACCCCTTTAAGGTCCTGGTAGGTTGTCACAGGAATCTGAAGCTGACTGCATCCCACAACTGCTGGAGAATGCACGAGGGACGATACACAGACCAAACACGGCAATCAAAGTGGTCCCACCAATGGTCAATTAGGTGGCCAGAATAGTACTTGGAAGTCTTGGTCATACTTTTCCACCTAATGTCAGACATCTCTAGTCATGTGACATGTTACATTGTCTGGCTGGAAGATCCCAGACAGACAGCATGTATGGGTGTACGTGGTCTGCAAGGATGGATTCATACCCAGATCAGTTCATGCTTTCCAGTCGCTCTGAACTGGGATAAACAGTCCCAGAGAATGCCACAAAAACATTCCCCAGAACGCTGCTACCACCACCAGCTTGTTCTTCCAGCAATGATTGCAGGGTGTTTGTTCTCTGACTTTTTTGCTTGACACATCAACATCCATCCACTTAATAATGTAAACAACATAACTAATCCGTGAAAGCAACCCTTTGCAAATCAGTGGAGGTCGAATTCCAATACGACCATCAAAACTGAAGCCATTTCCTCTGATGCAACTACCGTACAGTACGCGCCGCAGTACATCATGTCTTTCGGGAGCTCGCGCATACTACCGCGGCGCGAGGGGTGGGGGCGGCAGCCCACCAGCCCCCATTGACATTCATTACTCGCGCCGCGTATTCGCCGCAAGTAATTGACGTGTCACTTATCTCCCCGCATGTACAATACGATCGTATTGTACGAGCGGGGAGAGGAGGCGTAATCCATAGTTCTCTATGGGAGCTATGGATAATTTCGGCGCACATCTCGTCCATATTCGAGCGAAAATACGCAGCGAAATGCGCGCCTAAATTTCCCCGTGTGAACATAGCCTAAAAGCCAATAAAAACAATAGGGTACATTTTTGCAGTCCAGAAAACATATCCAAATTTGCACTACACTTTGTGATATGTATTTGTATATGTTTTACGCATTGTACAAACGTATTCAACACGTCGTGTGCACGTACCCTAAAGCTTTGAATTTATCATGAAACTTGCCCACTTTGTTTGACATACTCAAACATCCCGGAAGAACTGTTGCAGGTACTACAGAAGTACGTCGGTCATCCTAAACACCATTTCTAAGTATTGGCATACACAAAAAAAAAATGAAGCCACTGCTTAAACGTATACAGAAAATTCATATTTGGTTTCATTAGTTTCAGCTCAGAAGTCCTACAATCTTTTAATATTGACTTTAGAAAAACAAAAATGCAACTGCCTTTTTACGGGAGACCTTTCTGGTCACACTTTTGAGTTTTCCTTTCTGGATGCAGTTTATTTCTTTTTTGCAATAGTTATGGAGTTGGAGCTGCTCTGTTCACACACACACACTGGAAAAAAAATTGAATTTGAATTTTGCAGTGGATTTGGCAGCAGATTTCATCATTTTGATTGAAATAGTTGAAAGTTGTAGCAAAATTTTGCATTAGGACATGGTACCGATCTGAAGACCTGCAAAATGCCTTCTATATTTAGATGAACATTGTGAGTCCATTTGTTACACCATTGTGAAGTTTTTTTTCTACCCATGATTAAAGTGGTTTTGCCATTTGGCAAAGTCCCTTCTAAGCCAAGTAACGCTTTTTCAACGCTTCATTCTCCAAAAGTCCGTTCTGAGGCCAGATAGCAGCTCGCTGCAAGTCGACCCTACAGACTAGGGAGAGGCTATGCTTGCGCAGCTCTCTTCCGTTCATGTTTATAGGAGTTCCAAACACACACTCACCCATTCGAAACTGCCATAGAAATCAATGGGGCGAATTGTGCAAGAGCAGCTTTTCCCCATTCTATTGGGCTGGCATTAGAAGAGACTTTCGTAAAATGAGGCCTTGAAGGGGTTGTCTCACTACATTGATTCATGTTACCACAGTCCTGTTTTCTTGGTTTCACTTTGAATTCAGGGGCGCGTTTACTGGCTTCCACTAGGCTGCAGTAGAAGCCAGGTCCGCAGCTATAGCAACCAGCACTCTCAGCCGCTCAGGAGAGATCTAACAGGTCTTTAGCTATAGCGACCACAGGAGCTGATGCAGCCCATACAAGAGGGGATATTTCAGAATAGGTAGGACACTGTTAATGGACATACAGTATATTACAAAGTGACTTGTTTTTGCAAGATCTTTAACATAAAAAGCAGCAATCCTTGTAGTGAGACCACCCCTTTAAGCGTCTGAACACTGGATCTTAATTAAAGATGACTTCACTGAACTAGCGAGTGCCGTGGCATTCCTATCTGGTTTGATTATTTATAGAATTAAAGATAAAGGGCGACATGTCCCAATGCGCAAGCACCCTTTTTTTGGTCTATTTTGTACCAAAAATACTCTCAATATAACTGTAATATACCAAAACTAGGCACATTATGCGCAAGGCACGACGCATTGTAATGTACCTAAAAAGGTACATTAAATATAGTAGCAATGATACGCTGTGCGCCTCCATAACGCAATGTGCCTCGATAGGCGTATTACACACACTAGTAATGATACGTTATGCCCCTCAATAGGTACATTACATACACTAGTAATGATATTTTATGCACCTCCATTAAGCAATGCACCTCAATAGGCGCATTTCATACACTAGCAATGATACGCTATGCATCGCAATTGCCCAAATACTTTCAGGCGCACGTTATACTGATTAAATGCGCCTAAAAACTGCCGCGGAGACCCCAATTTTCGGACAAGACTTTTTAATTGCTATGTCTACATAGCACTGCTTTCTGTAACCAGTACCCCATAGACTAAAACAGAAAATCCGTGCTGAAGTCTACACAGCATGGATTTTCTACAGTCGGATTTCTAAACCGTCATCCCTCCACTGGAAAATAGAACAGGATCCATCTTCCGTTGGATTCCCGTCGGCACAACAGAAAACCGTACATGTTTTTTTTTTTTCATAAAACCCCGCTTAAAAAAACCCCACAATACGGATGGGGTTTCTTTCTGATCCTACCACTCCCTTCATGTGTGGGGGGGGGGCTGGTCGTGGGTGGCTGGGCCCTTGGCTGTTGAAGTTTCTAATTGGGACAGATCCGCCCATTATATAGCTTTTCGCACGGCGTTTTGTGCTCATCCGGTGTCTGGCGGTGTGGAATCCCTTTCCCTTCCCTTTCCCTTGTCCTTCTTATATTTGTTATAACTCTTGGAGCTTCGGGACCACTTAGACTAGATGACGCTCAGAACTCTGGTCCGTTGTGGGTAGGGAGTCTCTCAGGCGCCATCTCTCAGTTGTGGACGTTAAATATGCTTTTTTTTTTTTTCCTCTCTGTGTTGATGCGTTAATCGGTGGTCACAGTATTGAAGGCCTACACAGCGACTTGGTACTTATAAATTTTTTTATGTACTCACACTGTAGTGCCTTCGTTCAATATGTGGTTATAGTTTCCTTATATGTCTATTGAAAATTGTTTTAACAAAATGTATTATGTGGAAAAAAACGCAATAAAGCGATGTTGAAATACTGTTTTAAAATTAGATGCGTAGACATAGCCTTAGCCACAGACC
This sequence comes from Phyllomedusa bahiana, assembly GCA_025379985.1. NCBI lineage: Eukaryota > Metazoa > Chordata > Amphibia > Anura > Hylidae > Phyllomedusa > Phyllomedusa bahiana. Next base: position 32,354 of record JAODAL010009705.1, on the reverse strand, counting down.
TGCCTGTCCCACTTTAGAATGCATTGGCGTTTGATCCTGTAAAGTGCAACGATGTCAGAAATGTTCTTTTTCTTAGGGGCCGTTTACACGGCAATGGACAAATACCGGTCGGTTTATCCGACCGGTATTTGTCCGGTTTGTGTGCAGTGCATGAGCAGAGAAAAGCCCTCCCCTTTCCCATTCACATGCTCATATTCCGTCCGAAAACCGGACGGAAGAATGTGCAAGCACAATGTCTTTCGGGCGGCCGGCAGTTTGAAAAACTGCCGGGCGGAAAACCTGTGCAGTGGGGACCGCTGTGCGGGTTTTCCATACAAGCCCATTGTGCTCGTTTGTGGACGGTTTTTCAGACTGTCTGCAAAACCGCAAACCGTCTGAAAAACCGTCCGCAAACCCGTGCCGTGGGGACATGGCCTTAAACTGGTTTTAATAGCAACAATAAGCCTCTTCTGAATGAGTGCAAACTGCACAAAAATGGTGTGTATGCAGAGGCGTAATTTCAAGCTCTTGGGCCCTAGTGCAAAAAGTGAAATGAGGGCCCCCCAGTTACCATGTGCCATTTACAATACTAATGTGGTCTTATGTGGCAGAAGGACTTTTGGGCCCCCTTGGGCTGCAGGGCCCGGTAGCAAATGCTACCGCTGCACCCCCTATAGCTACGCCCCTGTGTGTATGCAAACGAATGGTGATAGAACTATTCTTACAGTCAGAATGTCACATGCAATAAAAGTATGAATTATCCAAGTAAACTTTTGGTGAATAACGTAAAAAATATACGGTATAGTCCCCAAAATATCACAGATCTGCAGTAGATTCGGAGGGATTGTACTGGTTGTTAACACCACCTTCATAAAAGAACACAATGTTTTGTGCTTGAGAAATAAAGAACATTCCAGACAAAAGGGAATTTCTCTTCTCTGTGTAACCGGTCTGGAAGTTTTCTGGTTTTAGATTTTTCTCTTCAGTTTTCAAACCCCAGAACAGGATAGGTCTGGTTCAAAGTGTGCTACTTGCAGTGTGACTACTTGGAATTTCCCAGCCCAGAGCACACAACCACGCCTACAAAAATCCCCATATGTGCACTATGTAGAAAAAGCCCAGCAGCACAGAGTCAGGCTCACATCTCTCGCACTCCTCATCAAGCGCACTTGGGTGCTGGGTGAAGATCACATTTAGGGATTATTTTTTTTGTCCTAAAAACAGACGGACTTCCCACCGCTTTTTTGCAGGCAGAATTGTTTGATTCCTTGGGAACCGAGGTTCTGAGAAGAGCGCTGGTTTTTTTTTGCAACTTTGCTTTTTTTCGTATTTAAGTCCTAAAGGAGAACTTGCTCGAGATGACTACGAGACATATGGATTATTCTGGAAATATGATCATGGATGGCGATATCAGGATGCCTGGGAAAGACAAGCTGTTGCAGGCCGCTGAAGACAGAACCGACAGTGGACTGGACTCTTTGAAAGAAGAAGACTACAACAATATCGTCAAAGAAATGGAGAATCTGTCTATCCCGACGGAACAAAAAATCCAGGACTATGAACCGGAGGCATGGAAATTGCAGATGAATGAGGACGGAGATACGTAAGTGATCCGAAATTGCAATTATTTTTCGCTTTGCTAGAGATATAGCGTATATATTTATACTGTGTAGTAGCCAAATTTTAAGAAACAGCATCAACATTTTGGAAATTTTGTTTCCCCAAAAATAAGACAGTGTCTTATATTCATTTTTGCTCCTAAAGACTCATTTTTAGGGGATGTCTTACTTTTCCATGAACAAGAATTCACATGTATAAAAACACTGTAGGGATTTCATCACACACATCACCATAAGCAGCCAAATTCTGAATTGCAATAAAAAAAGGCACTCGGTCTTACTTTCGGGGGGGGGGTGTCTTATTTTTGGGGAAACAGGGTAACAAGTAACACAAATGCAGTAACGCAATCATAGGGCATTTGGTAGCTGCCTGTTACACAACTGCTGTCTGCCCACAAGAATAGAAGAAGCTGCACAGGAGGTAGAGAAAAGCCAAATAACAGGAAATCAAGTAGAATAACGCAATGCACCACACAGCTTTTTGCAAAATAAAAGCAGAAGGCATGTTTTTTGGGGGTTTTTTTTGTACATTTTTTGTACATTTATGTTTCAGTCTAAAAATAGGAATACAATTGTAGCAGCAGCTCTCCGCTTATCCCCGATTTGATTTTTGTGCTGTGCTAGTGTGAAAAAGGGGGTTTTTTTTTGGGGTTTTTTGCAACTAGATAATTAGTGTTTTTTTTATGGCGTTGATGTATCTTTTCTGGGTTTTCCCTTCCTCTCTTTGTAAGCTTGTGAGGGGTGGAGGAGGGGAGGACGGGCGTTGGGGGAGGGGAAGCCAGGCCACCATGTTCTGTAATGTGACTTGCTGGCTGGGAGAGGTGGAGCTCTGTAGTTATTCGGAAAGTCCCTGGCTTGTGGCCAGGAACACAACTGCATACATGAGAAAGCGGAAAACAACAGACATATCTAGAGAGACAGCACATAGAAAAAACCCATCTTACACAATCCTGGACTTACTGCAGGGGGAGGGGAAATAACTCAGAGCTGACATAGTGTAATGACTACGTATATTACTATCTGATGGATGAAGGTGATGAAATCATGACGCATTATTTCCTTTTTTAATTAGAATTTAAAAAAAAAAAATTTGGACATTTTTCTAGATTTTTAATTTTTTTTTCAATTTAATTTTACAGAATTCTTCATTTGGCCATTATTTTTTTAAATGTGGACATTTTTCTAGATTTTTAATTTTTTTTTCGATTTAATTTTACAGAATTCTTCATTTGGCCATTATTCACGAGAATAAAGAACTGACAGCAGAGGCAATCAGAAGATCCTACAGAGATGCCTTCTACCTGAACCGACAGAATAACCTCCACCAGGTAAGAGCCATGGCAAGCTACGTTTGCCAACTGTGACCAAACCAATTTTATTTGCTTGTTACTATGTGCTAAAATAAATTATTAACCTTAATATCATTACTTTTTTTTTTTAGACACCACTTCATCTGGCCATAATAACCGACCAGTACGAAATCGCTGCAAAGCTTCTTGAAGCCGGTTGTGATCCAGAAATTAGAGATTTTCGGGGAAACACAGCTCTGCACATTGCCTGTGAAAAGGGGTCTCTGCATGGGGTTGGAGTTATGGTCCAGAATTGCAAATCCCGCCTGTCATCCCTTCTTCAGTGCACAAATTATAACGGTGGGTATCCGTGAAAATGGTTATCATATTAGAAGTATGGAGTGGATGTAAAGCAAACCTTCAAAATGGCAGAACACTTACGGTATGGTTCTTTTCACAGGTCACACGTGCCTACACTTGGCGTCCAGCAATGGCTTCCTTGGTATTGTGGAGAACTTGATCAAGCTGGGAGCAGATATTAATGCACAGGTGAGTTTCTTTCTCAGGACTGGGGCTACCTAAAGAGTTTTCCAGCATCAGCTTAAAGGGGTTTTGCCACGAAGTGGGGTTCCCTTTTACCTCCTTATGGGCTCAGGGGGGGAATAAAAAGTTTCATGCTGAGTCTTTAAAACCCTGCGGGGGGTAAAAAGGGAGGGGGGAGCAGAGATTGGGGAAAGGGAAGGGAGGTTAAAAAGGGTTTACTCAAAATAATAACATTACAACAGTGGATTCTTATACAGCAGACAGACGACCCCTCACTGCACTTTTTCTCCCCAGCCCCTTGAAAGCTTTCATTTTTTCCCCTTCACCAGAAAAGGGGGGAAGTGCAAAAAAGAAAACCGGCCAGTTAAAGCTCCTGTCATTTCCCCCCGGGTTTGTGTCAAAATGTAAACTTTCGGGTAACTAAGAGGGACTGGGCAATGCTGTAGTCTCACGGGCCTTCACTTTTTGTAATCAATATTTTTAAAGGAAAAGTGTTTAAAAACCCCTTTTGGGAAATTCCCACGTAAATTTTTAAATCTGGAAAAAACCCCTTTTAAAGGGGCTATGTCTACACAGCAAAAGGTTTTTTGGTTGGGTTTTTTTGAAGGATCCAGTATTTAAAATTTGCCGAAAACCCCAAACTTTAAACCCTTTGTCATGGGCCCACCCAATGAAAACCCGTTTTTGTAGTCTACCACCCACAGTTTTTTCCCCAGTGGGGCTTTAAAAATTTCCCAAAAATTTTCAAACCTGCCACCAGATTCCCTTTGTTTTTCCCCATACTTTTAAATGTAGGGGGAAAAACCCTCAAATCAAAAAACCAAAACGCAGTTTTTAGCGAAACCCCGTCCCAGGGGGAATTTGTTAAAATTGGTTTTTGGTTTTTGGGACCCATTTTAAACATTGCTGTTTTGGACATACCCTAATAGTAATTAAATGTGCATTGAGATAGTGTTTGGTTAGTGACTTAACATCCTTTTTCGGTTTTATTTTAGGAACCATGTAAGGGCCCCCCACAGCCCCTGAAACATGGGCGGTGGAAAGGAATGCTGAGCTATCCCTTTGCTACTGGAGGGGGGCGATTTGAATAGAGTTACCTATCAAGGCTATCCCCTTGGGCCAGTTACATGGGGGGAAAAACCCCAAAAAATCCAAATTAAACACCCACCTGCTGTCCTTGACAGGGGAAGACCCTTGCAGTATCTGCCTGAATTGAAGATAAAAGAAAATTTCAGAGTCAGAATCAGAACATTCAGAGGATGAGGTAATTATTAGAACTTGCACACTTCTTCACCATCAGTGAACTGATGAGATCATAATGTTAAAGGGGTTGTCTCGCTACATTGATTCCCTCACCCCAGTCTTTTTTTTGGTTTTATTTTGAATTCAGGCTGCAGTAAAAAGGTCAGGTCTGTAGCTATGGGAAACCCAGCATGGCCCAGCCTATCAGGAGAGATAAACAGGTCTTAGCTATAGCAAACCAGTGCTGGCACCCTTTATCTGAGAGGGGTAAACAGGCCCTTAGCTATAGAAAACCAGGTTTGGCACCCTTTATGAGAGAGAAAAACGGGTCTTAGTTTATTAGAAACCCAAGCGCGGGGAACCCTATCATGAAAGAGAAAACAGGTCTATAGCTTTTAGAAACCGCTGGCACCCTTAATGAAAGAGAAAACGGGTCTATAGCTATGGGAAACCCGTGTTTGGCAGCCTATCATAAAGAGGAAAAAACAGGCCCTATAGCTATAGAACCAGTGCGGGGCGTTCATGAGAGGGGGTAAAAGGTCTGTAGCTATAGGGGAACCAGTGTGGCAGCCTATGGGAAATTGTCAAAAAGGTTTTGTAGCTTTAGCAACCTGAGGAGCTGATGCAGCCCATACAAGAGGGGATATCTAAAAATAGGTGGGAAACCCCTTGTTAATGGAAAATATTGAAAAGGGGACTTTTTTTTTGAAGATTTTTAAACCATATAAAGCACCCAATTCCTTTAGCGAGAAAACCCCCTTTAAAACTATCACTGGGGCATAAAGGTAAAGGGAAAAGGGCCCCCGTTAAGTCAGTGAAAACCCCTTTCCGGTTGTCTAAAATAGATCTTCACAATGGTCCTTTTCCAAATAGAAGTGGGGGGAAACCCAAACCTTAGTTTTCAGGGGCCACCCTTAATTAGGGGGGGAAATAAATCAGTATTGGTTTGGAGAGTAATGGATTAAAATTGGGTGAGGGCCCCGAATTTTAGATTACTTTCTTTTTTTTCGTTATTTTTACATTGCCTTTTTCTTATTTTGTACCTTTTTTTCTTTACGTAAATTTTTGGGAACGACGTTTGCTTTCTGTATCCCCCGGGATGCTTTAGGCCATCCCCAGCCCCCTTTTTATCGAAAGTATTATTTATTGGACAAAATCTTCCCCAAGTACAAGACTTAACGGCACATGTCCCCAGTGATTTTTTCCTCCCAAAATCTCAAAGGGGGGCCTTAAAATGCAGAGTCTGTGAGCATGAGGTGCTTGTGCTGTTCTAAGGCATCAGATGTTCTACACGAGTCATGAAGTGGATGTGTCTAGAAGAGCCCAGAAACAACACGTGGTCTCAGAATTCAAGAATCTAACAGAAAAAAAAGTCTTTGATCTGATAGCTGAACTAGTGGGAAAAAATAATTTATTAATAACTTTTTACCATGTATGAGGGTAGCTACTAAACAACACTTAGCTACTGGTATCTGCACCGCCAGAAATGGTTGTCGTACTGCTAAGAAGACTCATGCAGATTTCTATTTGACCGCTTATATGTTGTAAAAGGGTCAGAAAAATAAACTACAGAATGTATAAATTGTAAATAATGTACATGATTTATTTTTATATGAAGGTTATATATTTATTAAAAAAATTAAATACAAATTGTACTTGTGTGATCAATAAAATACCCTCTCCCCTTTTTTCCCCGAAAAAAAAGGACAGTGCTTTTTTTAAATTTTTCTTTCCTTTAAAGAGAGCAAAGACTTTTTTTTAGGGGATGTTTTTTTTTTATGAAAATAATTCATTTATTTTTGAACAAAAAAACAATGTTTAATTTTCTGTATTTTTTTTTCATCAAAAAAAACCTTTCAGCAAAAAGCACCCAAAACTCTGAATTTTTTTAAAAAAATGAAACTGGGTCTTTTTTTGGGGGGAAAAACGGGACTTTTCTTACAACCCAAGGACTATCCAAAAAAAAACAAATGGTTTGGTAAAGGGCCCTCACACTTTCCCCGTAGTTCTGGGGGAAAAATTCAAAGATTGGGGATTTCTGTAAAAAAGGGGTTGGGAAATATCAAAGGCTATGTTCAGGGGGGTTAATTTGGGCCGTATTTGCGTTTTTAAATTACGAGCGAGATGCCCCCAAATTTACGGTAATCCTTTGTTTCTCTAGAGAACTAGGGGTTTACGTTTCCCTACCCCTGCTTTTAAAATTACGATCGTATTGCAATTACTTGCGGCAAATTGGGGCCGGGGAGTAATAAATTTGTCAAAGGGGCGGGGGGATGCTGGCCCATGCGCACGTATTAGCAAAAAGCCCCCGAAAGCCCAGATGAAACGGCGACGGTACTGAAAGGCCCCGCAGTACATGTTGTGAACATACCCTTTAATTTTTATTAGGGAAAAAGTTTAAACAGCAAGAGGCGAAAAAATTATATAAAAAAAAGGAGGTCCCTGAGCTGGGGCATCCCAGGCCGTTTAAAAAAGAAAGGGACAGAGGTAGATCCAAAAAACCACAAATGATGGCAGTGGTCCCATATGGGTTTTTTATTTAGTTATTTTTTTTCTATAAAATATAATATAATAAAATTATTTTATATTTATTTTATATTTTAAAATTTTTTTTTTTTGCTTATATTATTTGAGAAAATTTTTACTTGAAATTGTTTTTCCAAAGTACATTCCAAGTAAAAATGTAAGGTCACATCTGCATCGGAGGTTGCTTTTGAAGCACCTGTTGCACATTTCATAAAAAAATATTTTTCCTTTTCAAATGATGGACACAATTTTTGGGGGAAAATTTGTAGTCAAAGGCCATTGCAGTTCATATTTTAAAAGGGTCTGCCAGGGTAATTTTTTGGGCTTTTGGTTTTCCCGTGATTTTTAAATGAAAAATCAGGGAAATTAAAAAGCAAAGGGATGGAACTTGCCTTAAGGGGATGTTTTCCAAAGGGGGTGGTAATTTTTGGCCGATTTTTGCCGTGTATTTGCCCCTCAATACGAGCGAGTTTTGCGCCAAGAAAATTTCGGTAATCCATAGTTTTTCCTAGAGAAACTATGGGTTTGGCCTCCTCTCCCCGTGTACAATACCCATCGTATTGTAAAACCCGGGGGATAAATGGGGTCACTTATTGCCAAAGCATGTCTAAATTTGGGGGGCCCGGGGCCCAAACCCCCCCCACTCCCCTCCTGCTGCGGGGAGTACGCCCCTGATCCCGCGCGAGCTCCCCGGGGGAAAACGCAGTTTTATTTCGGGCACATTGTGTGAAACCCTAGCCTTAACTAATTTTTTACTGAATCGGAATTTAAAAATGTTACCAAATTTTTCCCTTTTTTGCCCCCAAAAATGGGGGAAAAAATTGTGTAAAAAAACTACTGACTAAAAATTCATCTTTACATAAGTGTGTTATCTATAGACAGGAAGTGCAAACACTGCATTTTCCAAGGGCATCGTTAGTTTATAAATTTTTTAAATTTTTTGAGAAAAAAACTTGTTAGATCAAAATGAAGGGAAATTTCTCCTAAAAAAGTTTTTTTTTTTAAATTAAAAAATTTTTGAATGAAAAACAAGGTTTTTTTTTTCCCTTTTTTTGGGGGGGATTTTCGATACCACAGAAATAAATTGTTTTGGTTTTGGTACATTAAAAACAAAATTAGTCCCCAAAACCACAAAATTCAATAACATTTTTATGAATGGGGGAAAATTTTACAAAAAATTTTACAAAAAAACCCCTTGGCCCCCGAGGTTTTATACAATTTTTAAAAAAGAAGTAGTTAAAACGCCACAAAAAAATGCCCTGTTTTTAACCCCTTTAAGGGCCGGGTGTGGTCCCCCTTCTTCCACCTGGAAAAAAAGTAGTTTTTTCCAAGGGTAAACCCCAATTTTTCCCTACCCAAACCCCAAACATCCTTTTTTTAGAGGGGATGGGGGCCCCTAAATTTTTAGCCCAAAAACCCCCTTTTCCCCCCTTTTTTTTTTTTAAATATTCCTCTTTTAGACTTGATAAATAAACTTGCATTAATAAACCTAGTATAATACCCCAAAAGGGGGGAAGGGGAAATTTTTTTCTGTTCCAAAGGGACGGCCCCAATTTTAGGGGGGATTTTTAAAATTTGATTGGGAGTTGGGGCCCATTTAATAAAAAAGGGGTTCTTTAAGTTGGGTTTGGTGCCCAATTTTTTTTAAAAAAACAATTGGGGAAATTTTTATTGGAAAACCGGGCCAATCATATTTTACTCCCCTTTTCCCCCCGCCATTTTAGGTGCTTCCTTTTAAAAAGGAAGGATCCTTCCCAATTTTAATTTTTTGCCACTCTTGGGCCTCCCATCGCCGCCAGCATCCGGGGCCCGTCTCTGTTTGCCGGAAGGGGCAAAACACCCCCCCAAAAAACCCGGGGAATCCCCCCGAATAATATTTTCGGCGGGGTAAATAAAAACTTTTCCTTTTCCCGGCCGTGGGGTTTTAAAACCCCAAAAGGGTTTGGGGTTTCCCTTCCTTAAAAGAGGGGGCCTTTAAACCCCAAGGGGCTCCTTTCCATAAACCCCCTTTTGGAAAATAAAAAATCCCCAACATAAGCATAAAGGTGTGTTTACATGGCACAGACCAAATACCGGTTGGGATTTTGGACTTTTTTTTGTCACGCAGGGGGGTGACTTTTGTCTGTGGTTTGTGGATTTCAAGCCACCCCCTTTCACACCCACATGTTCATGTTCCACCCAAAAACCGGGCGGAAAAAAAAAACATGTTGAAAGTTTTTCGGACCGCCCCGGGTTTGTAAAAAACCCTCCGGCGGAAAATCCGTGCAGGGGGGTGCTGCAAAATTTTTTGGATTAAAGTCTATGGGGGAGATTATTTTGGGGTTTTTAGACGATTTGTAAAACTGACAAATTACCTGTGTCGTGGGGACAAGCCCTAAGGTTTTGTTCAAGGGTTTTAAAATGGGACGTATTCGTCCTAATTACGCAAATTACGGCCCGGGTACGTCCCGTCATTACGGTTTAAACCCCAGTTCTCTAGGAATATGGATTTCTTTCCTCTCCCTGCTCGCGAATCCCCCGCGGGGGGGGAATAAGGAAAGGAATTCCAGTGGGGTTTTCGCCCGTGGTAAAGAAAGTCTATGGGCCGGCCCGGGGGTGCTGGGCCTCCGCTCCCGCCCCCGTCCCCAAAGGCGTAATTGCCCCCCCCAAAAAAGCCCGGTTAACATAGCCTAAGTCTTGCTCTTTGGCTATCCAAAAATTGTGGGGTTTTGCATTTTTTTCCCTTTGCAGCTTTAAGTAGTATTTCAGGAGCCATTCAAAGGTTTCCTTTTTCCCTTGTTAAACCCAAATTTCATTTCCAATGGTACTTTTGTTTTCAATGGGCAAAACATGCATTTGACAATAGTGGTAGTCAGTGGTATTGTATAAGGGGGAGTATAGACAAAGTATTGTCGCAAAACGATTTGCTGTACTGTTGAAACATAACCTAATGACAAAGTTGTAGTTTAGCTTTTTTTTAGCTGGTACCCAGATTCAGTTTACTTCCCTAGCACTATATCTAAATACTTGGGTCAAAACAGTGTCATTTGTTGGTGCCCTCCTAGCACCCAGGGAATGTGCTCTGCAAACCCTCCCCTCAACCAGCTAGACCCTGTACAATGGTTAGACTAGACCATATTGTCATCATGCTGTGATCTTAAATGAGGTATAGTATGGAACTGGGTTTCATGTATAAAATCTAGAAAGTGCTTAATTAGGTAACCAATTTCATATTTCCACTACATTTTTAGTATTAAAGGGGTTGTCTCACTACATTGATTCATCTTACCTCAGTCCTGTTTTTTTGGTTTCACTTTGAATTCAGGGGCGTGTTTACTGGCTTTCACAAGGCTGCAGTAGAAGCCAGGTCTGTAGCTATAGCAACCAGTGCTGGCAGCCTATCAGGAGAGATCAAACATGTCTGTAGCTATAGCGACCTGAGAAGCTGATGCAGCCCATACAAGAGGGGATATCTAGGAATAGATAGGACACGGTTAATGGACACATATTGTAAAGGGACGTGTTTTTGCAAGATATTTAACATAAAAAGCAGCGATCCTTGCAGTGAGACAACCCCTTTAAGTAAAAAGCACAATAAAAATGAGACATTAGAAAGATTATGCACTGAACTGGTTTGTATGAAGGGACAGCAGAGCTGCTATAGAGGAGTATTAAACCTTTACTGTAATTCACTCTGTCTCTGATTATGCACAGAGGGATAACAGAGGTTTTGTGGAAACCACCACGGGAACATTTACTATACAAGCACCACTTCTAGGAGAGAATATCTCCATACACAGAGTCCAATGGAGCATGTATGGCATTGTATGGATGTTGAACTGCTCGGGGTCCCCTTTAAAGTCTGCTTTACTGTAGATTATATTTAGCACACATATTCTTGTTCCTTCCTGGGAATAGTGGTCAGGGAAAATCCCGTGTCTGTATTTCCTTATATAGTACACTTAACTCTATGTATAGAGCATATTAGGAGAAGTCCATAGTACATTCAGCCTTCTATAAATCACCCAGCTTTAGAAAAGCCTTAACAAATACATACAGTTTCTTTAATCTAGCATCCGTGGGGCCATTAGGTGCTGGTTTATCATTTATGCTGTCTTGTTGTATGGTCATAGAGTACAACTTTGGTAAATGTACAATCAGTCCTAACATCGATCGCTTAAAGGGGTTGTCTCACTACAAGGATTGCTTTTTATGTTAAAGATCTTGCCAAAAAAGTCACTTTAAAATTTATGTGTCCATTAACAGTGTCCTACTATTCCTAGATATCCCCTCTTGTATGGGCCCTGCATCAGCTTTCGGGTTTCGCTATAGCTACAGACCGTTTGATCTCTCATGATGGGGCTGCCAGCACGGGTTGCTATAGCTACAGACCTGGCTTCTACTGCAGCCTAGGGGAAAGCCATTTAAAAAACACACCCTTAATTCAAAATGAAACCAAGAAAACAGAACTGAGATGAGATGAATCAATGTAGTGAGACAACCCCTTTAATATTGTGTAGGTCCTCCTGATGCTGCCAAAATAGCTTTGATTCCTCCAGGCACAGACTTCACAAAGATCTCTGAAGGGTTTCTGCACATAGCGTGAGGCTTCCATGGGCTGTGATGGTTTTCCAGCAGACTCCATAGAAGCTTGGTCAGATTGAGATCTGAGGACTTTAGAGATCAAGTCAAGTTCCTAAATTCTTTGTCATGTTTCTCAAACCGTTCCTTAACAGTTTTTTGGGCGAATTATTCTTCTAAAAGAGACTACTGCCTGTAGGAAATACCATTGCCTACCAAAAATAAAAAAAAATTGCTAGGCAGTAATGCCAGAACCCAGGTTTTCCAGCAGAACATTATACTGCCTCTGCCAGCTTGCCTTCTTACCATAGTATGTAAAAGTAGTATAAGATGGGTTGGTGGTATTAACCATGGATGTGCTGGAGCGTAACACTTATGAATTTGTGATGATATAGTGCGATACCCATGGGTGGCAGCCTCACTAGGGCATATGCCACAGCTAAAAGTGCACAAATAACCATTATTTGGAAAAGCCACAAATCTAAGTTTCAAAAGTTGAGGCTAGTTGATCTGATACATCCGATATTAGCCTCAGTCTCTAATCCGTTGCATTAAAGACTGTCTCCATTTCAGACATACATGGTTTATCGACAGGGTGGACACAAAAACCCGAAGGTGGGGGGAACTCCCTCTGGGACCAGCATTTTCATAGAATGGGCCCCCCAAAAGTTCATTCAGAATGGAGGGGTGGTTGCGCTTGTGTTTTTTTCTGTTCTTTTTTTTATAGGGTTTGTTTTCGTGTATTCAAAACTCCAATAAAACAAAGGAGAGTGGGCACAGCCGACCTACCCGGGTTAAAAGGGGAAGTTTGGGGTTTAAATTCTAAAGATGTTAAAAAACCTTTAAATATGCTCAGTTTTCACTTGTGAAAAAACGAATAAGGCTTTTGCACATCTAAAAAATATTTTGAAAAACAAAGTTTTGGTGCAATGAAAAGGCAATGCATACATTAAACAAATATCAGTGGCACACTAAAAACTAAAAAACCCCCCAAAGGCATATAGGAATTAGGAAATGCATTACTGCTAAGGAAAAATATAAAACTACTCTTAGTTTACAGATTAAAATTCAAAGATTGTATTAAATCCCCCCAAAACTAAAGGGGGTTCCCAGAGCAGGTGGTCCCTACACTGAAATGTTACCTCCAAGGATAAATTAACTGCAATTCTCAGGAGGGGTAGGAATTTCAATTGGATTACCTGCTTATTTTTTTCAAAATATTTTTTAGTGGCACAGCCTTATTACTTTTGTAGTCTTTTTGAAAAATGGCAATCTCTTTGGGCTTGCTCACCAGCTGCCTCTTTTAAACCAGTGCGGATAATCCAATTGAAAATTCCACCCTTTCCCGGGAAATTGAAAAGTCTGAATTGATCCTAGTGAGGTAACATGTTCGTGTAGGGACTCACCTGTCTGGGAACCCCTTGAATTTTGGGAGGTGGTTAATACAATCTTTGATCAAATACTGTAAATAAGAGTCCCGGTTTTTTATTTTCCTTGCGTAATGATTTCCCAAATTTTTAATTTTCCTTTTGTTTCACTTATTTTTAGTGTGCCCCGATATTTGTTTAGATGTCGCATTTGCCAACTGGGTTTCGGGTATGTTCCAGGTTAACGCGGGGGGGTACAGTACGCCCGCAATTACGGGGTTGCAGGGCTGGCGCCGATTGGCACTTTCCCCCGATGGGGGGAGGGGGGGGTGGTGCCCGGCCGGCCCAAGACTGTATTACTCACGGCAGTAAGTGCCCTGAAAAATCATGTCAATTTTTCTCCCGCCTACAAAACGTCGTATTGTGGGTGGGGGGAGGAGGCGTAATCCTAGTTCTCTTGAGAACTGTGGATTACCGGAATGATTGGTGCCATTTCGCTGTATTTGAGCGCATAGCCGCTTTAAAAAAAGTGGCGAAATTCGCCCAAAATAACCGTGTGAACTTACCTTCACTCGGGGTCTAATTCCAAGATTCTTCAGGCCTTTTGCCGGTTTCTTTCACATCATTCCAATCCCCTTTAATAGCTTTTTTAAATTCCCCCCCTTTTAAAATAAATTTTTTTAAAAGTGCTGCTTCAACTTTGCTCTAACAAGTGAATGAAGAGTTTTTAGGGCCAGTTTAAAATGTGACTCCCCTAGGAATCTGCACCTATTTATGGTGTATCCTATTGATGCTATAAATGTCTGAGATGAAAGCACCCCTTTAATAAACATGGACAACTTAAAGTCAATAGACATCTGGGACCCGCTCCTATCTCGGGAACCGGCCCCCAAATCATTGGCAGATGGAATCGGGGGCTTGGTATTCCCATTCTTTCTATGGGGGTTTGAAAAAGAGCCGAACGCAACCCCTTTGGGTGTACTCAAAAAATCCATAAACAGATTTGGGGAGGGGATGTGCAAGTTGGCCCTGGTGGCGAGTGGCGGCCCTCTTCTCCACTTGTGGCAGAACCCCTTTAACTAAATTCTTCCAACAAAAATAATTGCTGAATGGAAGTGATAACAACTTGACAGAAGAGGACGACTTTCACATTCATTTTTACTGGCGTTTTTCTTCTTCTAGAGTAGTTTTATTGATCACTATTTCCTTGCTCTACTTCAGCAGAATTCCCCAGTGTTAACTGAAACAGGCTCCGTGCCCCAGCTTTCCTTGCTTATGTACGGGCTGGGGAATTTCCCTTCCATGGAGAACTTTATCCACATTGTTTTCATGTACAAGGATAATATAGGTGCAGTCCATGGGTGTGCCTCCCTGTGTCCCAGCACTTATACATTCCCAAGCTTCCAGCATGAATCACGGTGACAGTATGAAACCAGCTTGTAATCAGCCACTTACAAGACAAATATGAATTTCAATGCAGGTACGTGAAGGAATACCTCATCGGCATTTCCCTAACGTAAGCGTCACCTGGTTCTGCAGTGTGACATTTGGTATGTGTCACAGTTATACAAAGTCATTACATAGTTACTTGAAGGGGTATTCCCAATCTCAGACATCCAAGGCATATCCTGTTAATATGCCATAAGTGTCTGAGACAGGAATACCCCTTTAAGTTAAAGTGAAAAGAATCAAGTGGCACTTAAAAGGGTTGTGCCACTATACATATGATAGGTGATAAACGTCTGAGCGCTGGGGTCTCCACCATTTGATAAAACGCCCCCGTCCTCCCTCATTGCACTCACCCACTGACGAAGGCTTTGAATAGAGCAGTAGTCGCACATGCAAACTGCTGCTCTGTGCAAGGTCAATTTGACCAACAGTAAGGCCCTGTTTACACGGCGGATTTGGGCGTGGGTTTCGGCGCGGGTGCCGCGGCCAAAACCTCGTTCAAATCGCGCCCCAAACGCACCCAGTTCATTACATGGTTTCCTATGGGAAACTGTATTGCTATTCACACGCGTGGTTTTGCCACGCGTGTTTGAGAAGTCTCCTGTCAATTCTGACAGCGAGTCTTCAGCGTGGCGGCAGCACGGTGTCGCCGCGGGTTTCGGCACAGGTGGTGCGCGTTTGGCCCGCGATTTGGCGCGGTTTTTGCCCTGCCTATTCATTTGTATTGGGGAAAACCTCGCCGCAAACCGCGCCCCAAACCACGCACCACCCGCGCCGCAAAACCGAGTCAGAAGACGCGAGCTTGAGGCCAGGTTTTGGCCGCGGCCACCGCGCCGAAACCTGCGGCGAAATCCGCCGTGTGAACCATGCCTAAGGGTGTGTTCACACGGGCTAATTTTGGCGCGCATTTCGCGGCGTATTTGCTCTCTAATACGAGCGAGATGAGCACCGAAATTACGGTAATCCATAGATCTCATAGAGTGACATGTCAATTACTTGCGGTGAATATGCGCCATGAGTAATGAATGTCAATGATCAGCGCGACTCCCAAAGCACCCGACGTAATTGCGACCGTACTGTACGCGCCGCAATTACGCCGTTTGAACATAGTCTTAGGCAAGTACAGTGCTCAGCTGGTTGGTGTCATAGACTTTGAATGGAGCAGCAGTGCACATGTTCAACCACTGCTCAGTTCAAAGCTTTCCTCGCTGCATGAGCACAGCAAGAGGGAATCAGGACACGCGTTTTGATGGGGAGTCTCAGAAGTGGGCACCAGCGATCAGACATCACCTATCCTGTGCCGTGGTAATAAATGTCTGTAGTGACACAGCCCCTTTAAATCCCAAGGAGCCAACAGAATCAGGATAAAACCAGGGGTATAGCAACCTCTAATGCTAGCATCACAGATGAAACCATAAGGGTGTTTTTACTTGGTGCAGTTCTGTTGCAGTACGAAACTTGCATCAAAACTGCACCCAGAAAAAATGAATGCGGTTTTACCACAATTTTCCAATGCGGTAAGGGTAAATGTTCACACGGGAAAATTTTGGCGTGCATTTCGCTTCGTATTTGCGCTCTAATACGAGCGAGATGTGCGGCGAAATTACGGTAATCCATAGTTCTCATAGAGAACTATGGATTACGCCTCCTCTCCCCGCTCATACAATATGATTGTTTTGTACGAGCGGGGAGATAAGTGACATGTCAATTACTTGCGGCGAATACGCGCCGCGAGTAATGGCTGTCAATGGAGCCGGCGGGCTGTCGGCCCCCGCGCTACGGGAGTGACCACTGATCAGCGCGACTCCCAAAACACCCGACGTAATTGCAGCCGTACTGTACACGCCGCAATTACGCTGCGTGAACATAGCCTTAAAGGGTATGCACTTTTTACAGGCAAAACATAGAAAATAAAGGTTATTCACCTGTAAAAAAAAATCCATAACCATTTACCGCATTACACAACTGGGCCAAGTTGTGGTAAAAACACATGCAGTTTTTCTGGTTTTGACACAGTTTTTCAGCAACTCTGTGTACATATGCCCTTAATCAGGGGTGGAAATTAAAGCATATAATAAGGGGGTACTTCTTGATTTTATGTAAGGACCGTGTAAGGACCCTTCTACACAGAATGACTTTGTATTTATTTCACCAACAAACAATCATGCATTTGAAAATTGAGTATTTTAGGACCCTCATCGTTGCTAGTGATAAGGACAAGGACTGGACAAAGTATTCTGGTGCCATAGGCAAATAAGGCACGTAATGCCATCCCAGTTAAAAATTTAGCCAACTCCATGCCTCCTTGTGCCTCCTTCCGGGCTAGGATAAAGTGGCGCCCTAGTCGGTCACCTACCCACCATCCCTGCCATTATACAGACTCTCTTATATTTATAGATTTCCAGGACTAAATTACAAACTTTCTGTTATGATGTTTTAATCTCTAATCTGTATTTCTAACTACGGCATAAACACATTATGACATTATCTGCTTTGAACTACAGCATGAGAAGATGGTGCCTGGCTGACTGCCAACTTAAATGAATTGATGGAAATATAGAAGCCTCATGTCAAAGTAAGATAAAGCTGTACTCATTGTGACAACTAGTCAGGTAGCCTTCCACATTACAGAGTGGGGATTGAAATTATAACCACTTGAAGGGAATGTGTCATCAAAAAAATGACTTATTGTTTAACTCACATTTTTATGTTAAACACATTTTTCAGGAATTTTTGGTTATATTTATTTTTAATCTTCCATATCACTTTCAATATTTTTTTATTGATTCTTAAGTCGTGCAGTTTTCACTTTGGCCACTAAGCCTAATAATAGTCCGACACTTCCTGTTCTGTAGAGGGAGATTTTCAGTGTCTGCTCATTATCATTAAAGCAGGGTCAAACTGAAACTAGACACCAGTGTGAATCGATAACACAGGATCCACCAGTCACAAGAGGAGATAGTCACAGCTCCCCCTCTCACCTCCCTGCACAGTGATTTCTTCCCAGGTCACACAGCATGACTAGAAAACTCTCCTGTAGAAGTCTATGGGACAGAATCAGTCTTAAGGCTCCTATGTGCATGAAGCTGCTGTAAAGTATCTCTCTGACTGCTGTTAAAGCAGTGCAAGCAAGAATGTCTTCCCCACAATCATATATAGACGGCCGAATTGAGAAATCTACAATCGGAAAATAAAAACTGCTAAGAGGAAAAGAATATGGGTCAGGGTCTTGATTTAATAAGTAAAAAAAAAAAAATTGCGACAGATTCCCTTTAAGGCAAAATTGACATCATATCTATCCAGTAGTCTGCCATACAGATTTTTTTTTTAAATAAAACGTGTACCGAAACGTGTGTTATTGTATAATTGACTTCTATGTCTGAACGTATCAACACAGTGTATGTCCTTAGTATCCGTTTCATGGCCTTATGTCATGTATCTTTTTTGGCAGATGAAAAAGCACAGATCACTGCGTTTTCTAAATTGCAGAAAAACGTATACATTACAGTAAGTATATGTCAATAGAAAACATATCCCAGTGTATTTGCCTACATTTGTAAACGCACCATATACAATTGTAGCTGTAATAAAAATATAAACAAACCTACCCAAATCAAATTGCAGGAAAAAAATCTGGTGACAGCCAATAGAAAAGCTATATGAAAAAGAAACCAAAGAAATAAATTGGCATACGTTTAGCGAACATGTCATAACATACACATTTTGCAGTATGGTCAAATATAATGTGAACCTAGCCCAAAGTGATATTTTGATGTATGTGGATGTTGAATGGGAATTGTTAACCAATTAAGTTATGTTCACACAGAGTTTGTTAAATACGCATTTGGGTACGTTTTACGTACCAAAAAACGGACCCCAATAAGTATTTAACAATGTTCAAGTGTGATTACATCGATTTCAATGTAAAATATGTATGGTCCTTCAGACGATACATGTTTTACATACATTTTTGCATTGCATTAAACGCATGCATTCAGTGAATGAATTGACGTAAATTCTAGATCTGTTTAACACACTGAAAAGGCAATAGAAACTATAGGAATAAATTCTTACAGTTCAGAAAACGTATATAAATTCGTACCACACTTTGTTGTACGTTTTTGGATGCGTTTGACGCAATATATTTTACGTATTGAAAGCCGTTTCCAAGAGGCGGTCAGCACATACCTTTAGGGTGATGCTTTGACCTGTTACACCCTGTGGAAAGATCTTTCAAAAGGGTATAAATAAATGAGGTTGCCCCACCCACAGGGAGGGAGGCCTGGATTTCTCTGTAGGCTCCTGTTATTCCCCCATCAGCAGCATCCACCGGCTACGCTGGATTCTGATAACCGGTTGGCACCTAGGCCTTGCCATTGCATTAAGAGTATGTTTACACTGCGTAATTGCGGTGCGTACAGTATGCGTCGCAATACGCCAGGTGTTTTGGGAGTCACGCTGATCAGCGCGTACTCCCGAAGCGCGGCGGGGGGAGGGGGGGGTGAGGGTCGACAGCCCGCCGGCCCAATTGACATGTTACTTATCTCCCCGTGTGTACAGTACGATCGTATTGTACGCGCAGGGGGACGAGGCGTAATCCATAGCTCTCTATGAGTACTATGGATTACCGTAATTATGAGGCGCATTTTGCCGCGTATTAAGCGCAAATACACGCCGAAATGCAATTACGCCGCATGAACATAGCCTTAGGGTATGTTCACATGCTCATGTTGGATCCGTTTTTGGATCCATTTCTGATCCGAAAAACTCTATAAAAAGCGCTGCATAAATCGGATCCAAAACGCATCCAACATGCAGGTGCGTGTTTGGATGCGTTTTGGCTGCAGCAGGATCGCACCCTATAGTTTTAAATAGGGCGTCTGCTGAGTCTTTCTGATCAAGAATTGTCATGACAATTCTTTGAACGGATCCGAAAAACGAATGTGAATACATATTCGCGATTACTCGTCTGAACGGCGATGCATGTTTCATATTGAAAGCAATGTAAAAATCCCACTGCACATTGTTAGATGCGTTTTTGGGTCCGTTTATGATCCGAGAAACGGATCCAAACACACATCTAAGAAACGGATCCAAAAAGCCGTGTGAACATACCCTAACAGCAGCAATGTGTGGATGACATTGCTCTATAAGCAGAAAATACATTTATCGACTGGGCCACTGCTAACGTCAATTTCAATGTGCCATAATCGATCCAAATCAAAAATTGCGTTTTTTTTTTTAAACACACCAAAAGGCATTCAATAAAAATAAAAAAAGTGTTTTTTTTTAAATGCTTGCTTTTTTAATGAACCTACATTTCACTTAGGTTTCAATCTGAATTATAAAAAAAACAAAAAACTATGATTTTTACTGCACACATTTCTGATGTATTTAAAGGGGTTGTCTCACTACATTGATTCATCTTACCTCAGTCCTGTTTTCTTGGTTGCATTTTAAATTTAGGGGTTTGTTCACTAGCTTCTACTAGGCTGCAGTGGAAACCAGGTCTGTAGCTATAGCGACCTGAGGAGCTGATGCAGCCCATACAAGAGGGGATATCTAGGAATAGGTAGGACACTGTTAATGGACACATATTGCAAAGTGACTTGTTTTTGCAAGATCTTTAACATAAAAAGCAATCCTTGTAGTGAGACAACCCCTTTAAGTCTTACTATGGCTCTGTGATGTCCACTCAGTATACCCTTCGGGAAAGCGCCTGATGTACATGCTTAACATATCCATAAGTGTGTCCCCCGTTTGTCCAGTACATGGCTTTATACACCTAAAAAGAATGGAAATGTGCAGGAGCCCACACTACAGTGTTAAGTGAAAACACGTATGTTACATGTGTACTTTTTTTTTTTTTTTTTACAATGGGACTATGAGTGACGGATGGCAACATCTGGCACCTGTCAGCGGCATTCATTTAATGTATACGGCCGAAGAACAAAACCTATGAACCCATAATAGTTTTATGGTGAAGACAAATGGATCTCTGGCCGCAGGTGGCTGTGACCAATACTACTCGACAATGTACGTGCTAAATGTGCCTATAGCCCAGCAATGCCAAAAGTCTGTCCTTTTTGACTGGTATACACCTGTCCGAGCCCAACTACACCGCTGCACTACAGCCAGACACTGCCTGAAAAACCTTGGGCCTCCTCCCTGAAAACCTTCATAGTGAAAGTTGCCCATGGCAACCAATCAGAGCTCAGCTTTTAGTTCTTAGGCCATGTTTACACAGCTTAAAATGGGCCGTAATTCGGTCCGTAATTACGTGCCGGAGTGCGCAAATTACGGGCTGAAGACGGCCCATTCATTATGGTAATCCACAGTTCTCATAGAGAACTATGGATTACGTCTCCTCTCCCTGCACGGCGAATACGCCGAGGGGGGAGATAAGTGACATGTGAATTACCAGCGGCGTACACGCGCCGCTGGTAATGAATGTCTATGGGCCGGCGAAGTGCTGGCCCCCCGCTCCCTTCCCCGGCCACACGGCGTAATTGCGGGGCGTAATTACGTCCCGCAGTTAAGCCGTGTGAACATAGCCTTATAGTGCTCTGGAAAAATGAAAGCGGAGCTCTGGTTGGTTGCTACGGGCAACAAGGACATTCCTATTGTGAGACAGTTTTTGTTAATGAGGCCCTATGTGTCTTTCTTAAAACAATGAGCCTCATTGTGAAAACCTTCATAGTGAAACTGTTGCCCGTAGCAACCAATCAGAACTCCGCTCTCATTTTTTAAACTGCACTGGACAAATGAAAGCTGAGCTCCGATTGGTTGCTATGGGCAACAGTTTCACTATGAAGGTTTTCACAATGAGGCTCATTGTTTTAAGAAAGACACATAAGGCCTCATTAACAAAAACTGCCTCACAATAGGAATGTTCTTCTTGTTGCCCGTAGCAACCAACCAGAGCTCCGCTTTCATTTTTCCAGAGTACTATAAGAACTAAACGCTGAGCTCTGATTGGTTGCTAGGGGCAACCAAGACAATTTTACAACTAGACAGACTTGATAAATGAGGCCCATAGGGCCTGTGCTGTAAAAGTCAGCATACACTCATATATATAGTGGTGTAACTGAAGTCATAGCAGATATAGTAGCTATGTCTGCCACTCGGGCAGTAACATTGTAGCTTTTTATAGGAAATAACATAGTGGCTCCTGCTATCTAGAACTTCGATATGGGTCCTCGATATGTGACGTTATTATCCATACCTTTAATTATTACTCTATGCTGTGGTTTCAGTATCCAGGATTAGGTGGTGGGGGCACATCTCGTTGTGCTATGGGGCCGTATGAATTCTAGTTAGGCCCCTGTGCATAAAGAAAGTGCTTGCTTCACCTCACAGACCAGGCATTGCCCCCTCTTTTCCTCAGTCGCAGGTAGATTTGGTGGCAAGACATTTACATTTACATAAATACATATGTATTATTACATTAAATTTAAATTAAATTTACGTATGTAAATTTACGATTTACATTGCTTTCACTGTAAAACATGCATCGCGTTCAGACGAGTGATCACCGATGCAGGTTTACTTGCGTCTTTCAGATCCGTTCAAAGAATTGTCTTGTCAATTCTTGATCCGTTTGACGCAGCTAATTAAAACTACAGGGTGCGTGCCTGCTGCACAGAAAATGCATTTAAATACGCACCTGCATGTTGGATGCATTTTGGATGCGATTTACGCAGCGCATTTGAATCCGTTTTTTGGATCCAACACAACACAGTGTACACATACCCTCACAGTAGAGACATGTAAAACAGATGTGTTTGTTCTTCTTTAAAAAACACGTAACTACTGCATTGCAAAACTGTGGCAAATTCGGGGGTGGTTTTGATAAGGGTGTCGGGGGTTTAGAGCATTGTGTGAATACACCCTAAGGCTATGTTCACACGGCTTATTTTGGGGCGTATTTGCGGATGTAATTACGTCCGCAAATACGTCCCGAAATACGTTTCAAATACGTGTCACAAAGTGTGGCACGTATTTCGCGTCGTAAATACATTCTCCATTCTTTACTATGGGGATTTACGTTGCAAATACGCCTAACATTAAGGGGTGACACACTGGGGACTAAAATTTACGATTGTATTTGCGTTTGGCGACTCCGTCGCGGGTGAGGAATATAGGGCCTCGTGTGGAACGCCGAGGCGTAATTTTAACCCATGAATCAATTGCCAAACTAATCTGTTCCATGATTTAAATTCCCGTATTTACGGGACGTTTTTGCGCAGTAATTAGGGAATCCGCAAATGCGCCCCAAAAT
Source organism: Phyllomedusa bahiana (assembly GCA_025379985.1). Taxonomy (NCBI): domain Eukaryota; kingdom Metazoa; phylum Chordata; class Amphibia; order Anura; family Hylidae; genus Phyllomedusa; species Phyllomedusa bahiana. Next base: position 9,499 of record JAODAL010009705.1, on the reverse strand, counting down.
AAGCGATGTGAACATAGCCTTAGGGTATGTTCACAGGCTAATTGGGAGTGCTACTGTATGCCGCAATTAGCCGGGTTTGGATGTAGTGCCTGTCGCGCATCCGTGCGCGGGGGTGCAGGCCGATCTCATTCACTTTCATGCTCAGGGGCGTAAGCGCCGCGAAGTAAATGACATGTCAATTATCTACCGCCCGTAACAATACGATCATATATGTCGCGGGGGAGACAAATTAATTCCATGTTCTCTATGAGACTAGGGAATTACCGAATATGGGCGCATCCTGCTCGTATTAAAAAGCAATTACGCCATGTGAAATACACCGAAATGCGACCAAAAAAAAGCAGGTGACAACCTAAGGTGATATGTTTCAGTCCTGGGAGCTTGAATTGCGTAGATGGTAGGATACCCCACAATTACGCCTGGGGGGGCTTTTTTTTTTTTTTCCCCGGGAGTCGCGCTGCGGGCGTCTCCCGTGGCGGGGGGGGCCTGCAGCCCGCCACCCCCCATGAGGGCAATAGCATGTTCACATGGTTTTGGGGCGCATACTGTATTGAATATGCCGGGGTTTTGGATGTACGTGTGTTCAGGATCCCTCCAAGACAGGGGGGGGCCCCGTCCTATTCCCTTTTCACCGTCAGCGCGCGAAAGACCGCAAGAAGTGACATGTATTCTCCCCCCGTGTACAATACTCATACTTTTTACCCGGGGGAGACCAAACTTAATTCATAGTTCTCTATGAGAGCTATGAATTACCATAATTGCGGCACGCATGCCGGGCGTATTGAAGCGCAAATACGCCGCGAAATGCGTGCCTGCGAATTACCCCCAATAATGACATCAATACTAACCGCACGACATACATCGTATTATAAGCAGGTGAGAAGGAGGCGTAATCCATGTGTTCTACTATGAGAACTATGGATTACCGGAATTTGGGGCGCTCCGCTCGTATTAGAACGCAGTACAACGCGAAATACACGGCGAAATGCGCCCCAAAATAAGACGTGTGAACATACCCTTAGGGTATGTTCACATGGCGTATTGGGGCGCATACTGTAGTCAAATGCCGTGGTTTGGAGTAGTGCTGTCCCGCGCCATACCTCAAGACAGAGGTGGGCGATCTCATTCACTTTCACTGTCACAAGCGCGTAAGCGCCAGAGAAGTGCATGTCACTTTCTCTCCCGCCGTGTACAAGATCATAATGTACAGCCGGGGGAGACAAACTTGAATTCATGTTCTCTATGAGAGCATGATTACCATAATTGAGCCCACGGACTGGGCGGATTGAAGCGCAATTACGCCATGTGAACATACCCTAAGACAATGACAAATTTATAAAGAGGTGCACAACACTAATAATGAAAATATTTTTCTGTCTGTGGGGCAGAAACTGAAATCTATGTTGAATAGGATTTGGTGTACATTTCTGCTTTAATTTATGCCATTATAAGAAAAAACTAAGAACTTACAAATCTTTTGCTCAAATGAGGCTTGCATAAAAGTTTACAACTTTTATGCAGGAATGGTAATGAAGTTATCTGTTGCTGCAAATATGATTTCTCGCTCTTAGAGCCATCCAGCTCTTATAATGCACATGTCAAGTGTTTGTCTAGCAGAGGGACACTCCCTTTCAAAGCACCTAGAAAGGGGAATTCCAACCCACATCAAGAAGGTCATACTGACAATACAGTCCAGGGCCGCACTCAGACTTGTTGTACTTATTAAATTTAACCATTGAGCTACAGCTGCAGCCTACAATGAATACACTGCATTGCATGCAATCTTGTGGACTGCAGCTGACTCAATAGTTAAAGAGCAGCAGTGCTACAAAAAGTCTGTGCAGCTTTGGGCTGGGTGCACGTTTTTTTTTTTTTTTTTTTTTTAAAGGCTCAACCATTGGATCTGGGCATATTTTGCATCAGTAGTTGCATGCCAAAACCAGGAGTCAAAAGCATAGTTTACATCTCCTGGGCCCCTTTTCACAATCTATAAAAGGACCCCCACCTTCTATTTTGTTCTTATGTGGCAGAAGGGCTCCAGGACCTAGTAGTGACTGCTATCTCTACTCCTCCTAAAGCTATACCCCTGCCAGGAGTGGAACCTACATAGGGTATATGGTATAATGAAAAGATTAACACCTCTTACATGTTTTGGACTCAGTACTAGTTTTGGCTTAGGGTGCACACATACAGGCTTGTGTAGAGGAAACCACTGGTGGGCCCTTGAGCATGGCAGACCCGGATATTCTTTCAAAATGCGCATACATCACTGGGAGAGTCAGAGAGAAAGAGACACAAAGCAAGAAACAGAGTATAAGAGGCATATTTAGTAGCTGTAAGGTGGGCCCCAAGAATCAACTCCACTGGTGGGCCTTTGGCACCCCAGTCCAACACTGTCCACATACAATGTCACTATGAAGCAGTAGTGTACACTGTGTATTGCTATAGTTTTGCAATGCAGTTTTTGGCCATGCAGCACTGATGAAACCCATTCTTCTGTGCAGCCCATTACCACCCCAGCATCTAGTTCAGGCAGATTAACAAATAATTACCAAATTACACTCCTGAGAAAGTAAGGTCTAGATTAATTTGCAAAATATCATGAAAAAACACGCACCACCAGTTTAAACCCAACAGTGACTGATGCTTCTCTATGGAGCTCAATAGTGTAATCAATACAAGCAGCATAAGATATAAACACTCATAAGAGCAGTGAGAGTCACTCCTGCACTTTACTGGAGCCATTAGTCTTGGTGCAATCTTAGTAACTCCTCTCGATTCTTTTAATGGAGGGAGTTCAAATTTCCTCGTAAAGGCTCCAGCACAAGCTGCTTTCCACTGTGTGGTTTTGCTGTTTCCAAACTATTCACCAGAGATGAGTGACAGCTGGGCCAGGGGAAGTAGTTTCAGCTGATGCTGGATCTATTGCTGCTTCTATGGATTGATTGGGCATGAAAAACCTCCATTGATAGTGTCCCCAAAATGTAATCAGGGCTTTTTTAATTTGCCTGGATTAGGTTTAGTGCGCACTATATAAAGGTATAGGTTTACAGTGTGGGTACATACACTGGGATATGTTTTTCATTGACATACACTTTAAAAGAACGGATACTGTAATGCACAGGTGTCAAATTTGGGGCCCCTCCACTGTTGGGAAACACAACTCCCTCAGGGGGAGTTGTAGTTTCCCAACAGCTGGGGGGCTGCATTTTTGCCCCTGCTGAAATTGTATATTTTTTTTCCCAAACTTAAAAAAGTGCAGCGCCCTGCGTCCCCACCGTCAAAATTAAAGGGTTTTTTGCTATAAGTAAAATTGACGTGGGAATTTTGAAAATTAAATAATAAACATTTTTACCTTCACATCTTTAAAAATTCTGCCCCGTTTTGTTTTAGTGCCCCTTTGTGACCCTTGTTTACAGTCATTCAGGGGATGACCGGGGGTGAGAGTTTCCTCACCCGGGCACATGCCGACATCCCCCTTCCTCTGGCACCTACTATTTTTCAAACCCCAGGACTGCTTTTCTACTCCCCCCATTGTATTCCCTTATTAAATAAGTCAAACAGCAAAAAAATAAAAAAAGAAACCCAATCAGGTCTGTGTTTGATAAAGAAAAAATTAAATCCACGGTTTTGTTTCCTGAGAATTTGAACCGAGGACCCTTGAGCCTGGGGGGCAAAATTTTTAAGGCTGATTACCCACAATTTTTACATAAACAGACCTTTCTTTGATAAAGGAGGAAAGCCATGGTGAGGTCATCCTGCGGTCACATATATGCCAAACAAAAACACACACCCCCCTTTCAGCACACAGCAAGTATGAAAAGGGTGTGGCAAAACCCCCTTTTGCGATATTTGAAGAAAAAGGAAAAACGGACACTTGTCAATGTAGTGCCATCCGTCCCCCTATATCGTCAAAGAACACAAATTTAAAATATGGGTTAAACTTCTTTAGAACGATCCATCGTCTGTTCAAAACAACGCAGTGGGCGCCAAGCCTTAGACTGGATTCACATGTTGCGTTATTGCATGCGTTTTTCAACTGCATCTAAAACGTGTTTAGAAACCACATGCAGCAAAACCCCCATGATTTTTTAAAAATAAAAAAGTGATTTTGTGATTAAAGGGGTTTCCAACCCTTTTTACAAAAAACAAACACAGCCCTGGACCCCCCAAGCCCCCCCCCCCCCAAAAAAAAAATCCCCACCTTTCTTCCTATCCCTGGTTCCAGAGCTGCGTCTCTCCAGTCTTCTGTGTTCATTCTTGAACTTTCAAACGACGACGTCACTGCTGCAAGGTTCACGTGCCACTAATTTACATCACCATTCGAAAGTAAAAGCTCCTAACGGTGATGTAAGTAGAGGCATGTGACAGCTGCAGCAGTGATGTCTCCATTAGGAAGTTTAAGAGACCAAAAAGCGTATCCAAAATCGTAGCGTCGATCGGATCCAACACGGATCCATCACGCGCCCTCTAGCTTATTACAGGGCTCTTGCTTCGTCTTTTGGACCAAGAATTGACATGTCAATTCTTGAAACGGATACGAAAGACGGATATAAACACGCATCAGCGATCACTCATGTGAACGCCGATACGTGTTTTACATTGCGAGCAATGTAAAACACACTGCTCATTGTCAGATGCGTCCAGACGGACCCAAACACACATCCAAAAGCGTATGTTCACAAGGACCCAACACCCCGTGTGAACATACGCTAAGTTTTATTTAGAATACAGATGAAGTTGAAAACCACAATGTGTGAACTCACCCACACGCAAAACCTGCCGCTGCTGAGTTCTTTGGCATCATATTTCCACGTGAGAACCAGGGAATTTTAAAGCTCACCACCACTTCCAACTCCCCCCAACCTGGCCATTTGGTGGACAAAGGCACCGCTACACACATGCATGAGCCCAATTAATTCAGATCTCAAACAATATTCTCCAGGTATGTTGCCAAGAGCTAGATTTATACCATGTACTCTTCCTCTGGAAAAATATATTACATAAAGCGGAGATGAGAACTGAGGGACAACCTATCGTTTCTGCCCAGGTTTATCTTTTTTTTTTTTTTGTAGATTCAAATTACACTATGTTTTAAGGCTTATTAACCCCACACTCCTATATGTTTTGTCATAAAAAGCACAAAGCAAAACATGGAAGCTGAGCTCCGATTGGCTACTATGGGCAACAATAGCAGTCTGTGGCCATGTTCACATGGCTTATTCACAGCGTAATTGCGGGATGGATTTCGCCCGCAGTTACGCCGTGTGCTCGGCAGCGGGGGCGGGGGGGCTGGTAGCTCGCCGGCCCCATAGACATTCATTATCCACGGCGTTTATACCGCCGTGAATAATTAACATGTCACTTTCTCCCCGCTCCCCGTATTTCGCGAGCGGAGAGGAGACGTAATCCATAGTTCTCTATGAGAACTGTGGATTACCGAAATGACTGGGACGGATTTCATCCCGTAATTCGCGCAGTACACAAACATATACCCTGTTTCCCCGAAAATAAGACACCCCCGAAAGACTTTTTTTGGCTGCTTCTGCTGATGCTTGTGATGAAATCACTACAGTATATTAATACATGTGGATGTTTTGTTCAACAATAAATGTGAATTATTGTTCATGGAAAAATAAGACATCTAGCTTGTCTTTAGGAGCAAAAATTAATATAAGACACTGTCTTATTTTCGGGGAAACAGGGTATATTACAGTATACTTTTTTTTTTTTTAAGTGTATGTCAATGGAAAACGTATTTTAGTGTACGTGCCCATATTGTAAATGTACACGTTTAAAATATAAACAAACCTATCCAATCAAATTGCAAGGAAAAATGGTTGACAGCCAATAGAAAAGCAATTTAATAAAAATAACACGTTATAACATGCATGTTTTTACGTATTGTTAAAAGTAGTGTGCACTAAGGCTACGTCTACATGGCACTAGTTTGTTAACCATTTCCATAGACCTCAATAGAAAATCCAAGATGTAGTCTACACAGCTCGGATTTTCTGAGGTCAGGTTTCAAATCCGATTAAAAAGAAATTTAGAACATGTTCTATAATCCGGTGGATTATAGTACTGTTCAATGTAATGGGCCGGCCGAAATCCGACCACAAAATCAGCGCATAAAAGGAAAAACGATTGTAAAATACTGGTCAAATTCTATGACAGAATCCGACTGTATTTTACTATTGCTGTGTAGACATAACTTAAGCCTTACTTCCTCTCCCATAGTATTGTATTTAAAAGGGTTTTCTTACCATGCTGTTTCAGAGAGTCACAGACCACTTCAGATTCATACTCTTTGGTCAGGCAGTGGGTGGCTCTATAGCAGTGATTAGCATCAGCTTTAACCCTAGCAGCACCTGTTACAGTGACATAACTGGTAGAGATTACATTTTTTAAAGTAAACTCCCAGAAGAGAAAACAAGTGCTTTTCAAAGGTGAGTATTATAATCTAGTTAGAGATAAAGTTTCTGCTCCGTCCAACCACGGCGACATCACTCCGTGCCCTCTGTCTAATCAGGAAGGGAGATATAGATGGTAACCTAGAGACTACTTGTGTGCACTCAGAACACATAAAATTTCTTGTTATCTCCTGACCTGGGTAATATCAAAAGTGCAATGTACAGTGGTACCTTGAGATACGAGTTTAATTCGTTCTGTGACCTTGTTCTTAACTCAAATTGCTCTTACGTCAAAGCTAAATTTTTCCATAGAAAGTAATTGAAACGTCATTAATTTGTTTCACGCACCCCAAAACCACAATTTTTTATGTTTATTAACAAACATGTACACCATATAAATATACGGTATACAGTATAAGAGAATTCTTAATGACCGCCCACCATCTTTTGGCGTCGGGCATTTCAGGTCGTTCGTCTTCAGCGACATCTTTTGGCGTCGCTGCAGACATCGGTGTTGGCGGCGTCCGGCGCCGCAGCAGCGCTGGGATCGGGGCTGTACTACACAGCCCCGATCCCAGCGCAGCTCCTGCAAGCACCGGGGAGCGGGGGAAACCTCCGCTCCCCGGTGCTTTAACACTTTGATTGCTGCGGTTCGTCACCGCAGCACAATCAAAGGGTTTCCCTGCTCTGTCGGGTGATCGGAACACCCAGTGACCTGACAGAGCCCGGGGAACAGCTGCACAGTCAGCTCTGGGGACCTAGAGTAGCCCCAGAGCTGTCTGTGTAACAAGCCAGTGATCAGACCAGACTGTGTGCAGTCCTGATCACTACCTGTGTCAGACTGACACAATTATAATGTATTAGCATATATGAATATGCTAATTCATTGCCAAGTGTATAAAAAAAAAAAAAAAGTAACAGTTCTCCCTTAATGGGATTTAAAAAAAAATAAAAAACTAAAAAAAAAAATAAAAATAAAAAATGATTGTGCATACATTACACACAGAAAAAAAAACCCTACACATATTAGGTATCCACAGAACCGTAATAACCTGTAGATTAATTCTAACAAGTTATTAAGTGTGAAATGTGAATGGTGTAAAAAAAAAAAAAAGTAAATAAAATTAAAAAAAACAAAAAAAAAACTTGGCAGCTTCTCCCGTATTCGTCACAGTGTGTGTATCGCAGGCGCTGCAGGATGGAGAGTCTGTACCGAGTGCCGTTCACTGTGCTCGAATGTCCCAACCTGAAGCTGAAGAAGCCGTCGTGGCTGCACATGCCCTCGGCGATGACGGTGTATGCCATAGTGGTGGTCTCCTACTTCCTCATCACTGGAGGAATCATATATGACGTAATTGTGGAACCACCCAGCGTTGGCTCAATGACAGATGAGCATGGTCACCAGCGCCCAGTAGCTTTCTTGGCCTACAGAGTAAATGAACAATGTATTATGGAAGGACTTGCATCCAGCTTCCTGTTTACAATAGGAGGTTTAGGCTTTATAATTTATGCACCAAATATTACCAAGCTGAACAGATTCCTCCTGCTTTTTATTGGCTTCGTCTGTGTCTTGTTGAGCTTCTTCATGGCCAGTCTTCATGAGGATGAAATTGCCCAGATACCTTATGGGCTAAATGTTCCATATTGCCAACACTTAGGATTTGCAGGTTTTTTTTTTTAGCAGTAATAATGGAAGGAATGCAAAGTCCACACAGTACAACTACGTAGAAATTGCTACATGTGAAGAACGGCGACGAAGGAATTCCCTCAAGGACACTGTTCACCAATAACAGAATATTTTTTTATATGGGTTTTCAAAACTTTTCTTTTCTTTGGTTCAAAATTAAACTTTTTTTTGTTGTTTAAAAAAAAAAAAAAAAAAATTCTGCAATTATTCATAAGTGAACTTAAACTATTCCCCCATAAAGTACAACCCGTCTCGAATAAAGACCCCATGCAACTGCGTCATTGAAAAAAATAAAAAAAGTTACAGCTGTTGAAACGCAAGGAGGCAAAAACTAAAAAAAAATTTTCTGGTCAGTAACTACTTTTCAGGCCCGGAGCTTAAGGCTATGTTCACACGGCTTATTTGCGGGACGTATTTACGCCCCGCAATTACGCGGTGTGGAGGGGGGGGGGGTGGGAGCGGGGTTGTGAGCGGGGGGCCGGCACTTCGCCGGCCCATTGACTTGAATTGCCAGCGGCGCGTATACGCCGCTAGTAATTCACATGTCAATTATCTCCCCGCCGGGCGGGTAGAGGAGACGTAATCCATAGTTCTCTATGAGAACTGTGAATTACCGTAATGAATGGGCCATTTTCGGCCCGTAATTGGCGCACTTCGGCGCGTAATTACGGACCGAAATACGGCCCATTTTAAGCCGTGTGAACATAGCCTAAGGGGTTAAAGAAACTAGCTTAATTAAGTGTATTCAACTTGAAAGTCAGATGAAGATGCTGCCGAAGATGGAGGTGGAGGAGGTTGCTAAATTTAAATGCTGCTTTTTTTTCCTTTTACTTAGGGTAGGTTCACACAATGTTGCTGTAATGGCAGATGGTTTGCAGAGCAGATTATGGGTTTAAAATTCACGGATGGCTATAGATGGCTATAGATTAGGAAGTTTTGAGCAGGAGCTGCTTCAATGCACATCTGCTCTCCTTCACTCATAATGCAAAGAAAAAAATGGACCAAGCGACTGCTCTTACCTCAAAGTACCACTATATTTAGAAGGAGTCTTCAATTACCTGTCCCTATATGTTGAAAACTAGCGCTGTACCTTAAAACACACAGTGGCATCTTCATTTCACACTGATGTTTCCCAGAGAATGAAGGTCGGGCTACCTATATATTATTTTTTTAATGAAAAAAATAATCACATGCATGGTCAGAGTTGAAGAGGCACAATATTCACATGTAAATATAAAACATTTGGATATTAAAACTTAGATTGCTGTTTTTTAGCTGATCAGACCAATGTTCAGATTTTACGACCAGAATACAGGGTCAAAATCGGGCTAATATTATGACTGTGTGAAGCTGACCCCAAGGGTAGTTCACCAGGGGCGAATTATTGTATGAGTATAAA
>JAODAL010009704.1:0-109224 GCA_025379985.1 Phyllomedusa bahiana | reverse complement strand
TTTAACAGCATTTCACTGTTTATATTTTACGGATTTATTTTTTATTCTGTCTTCCAAAATACTTATTCGTACCCTGATTTTAAGTTTACAGTATGTTTATACATGCAAAGGCTTTTAAACTTCCACATTTGATACTACGAGGGACACTATTTGTTGAACCGTGTTTCATTGAATGCTTATACTGATCCTAAAAACAAACATAAAAAAAAAAGAGATGGATACGACTTGATGACAACTAAGCATTCCACTCATATAGCCTCTTATTTAAACTTAGATGGCTTCCACCTCTGATAGACAGACTCAAGTTGCAATTCACAGACTTCAATACACATCATTTTCTGTGTACTGAAATGGGTTCCCAGCAATCACTGACATCCTTATATCGGACAGCCAACAGAAAGAAAGCACGTATCAGATACTCCTCACAGGAACTAGATAGAAATTGTGCCGCCAGTTTTAACCTATTTCAAGATGTGTTTTTTGTTATGATGGTATAGACTTCTGAGGAAGCGAGGGAATTACCCCGCGAAACGCGGTAAAGTTCTTTGCTTTTAGTTTTCTTGTTTTTTAAAATGCATCTTGTGGTAAGAACCCATAGTGCTTTTTTAATAAGGCAAACTAACTTCTTTATTCCCGAAGGAAGGTAAAACTCAAAGGGTCATTTGGACTTTTTGGCAATTGTGCGCCGGATCTCAGCCTATTCGCCTAGGCTTTTACTATATAATATACCAAGTGCTTTTACAACACTTGAGTCCTCATTTTTGGATATAAGATTTTCGCGCAGCCATTGATACGGGCGACGGCTTTAACGGCCCCTGCAAGCTATCAGGAGTGTTGTACCTTCTTGTACAAACCCCACGAGGTTGGCAAGGCCAGTATTTATTTTACTCTACTTACCCAAGTTTTTACACTATTGTGCGCCCCCTGTTTTTCTTCTTTTCCTATATATATATATATATATATACACAAAGCTTGGAGCTACAGAAGTCCCCTGTATCTGCAAGAAAAAATGTGTCACTAAAGCAAAACTGGATGTTAGTGAGTACAGGATCCAAAAATGGCATGAAAAATGCTACAGAAGAGATAGACAGTGTAGGATTCTCTCACAGGGCTTCCCTGACCACACGGCATCCTTCTTAATGGGGTATGCATGTAAACTGACTTTTGATGCTCAAAGATACGAAGCCATTGTGGTCTGCATTCCAATCCAAGTTTTTAATTTCTATTCAGTAATTTCGTTTGGTATCTTGTAAATCTTGTAAAATGTTGCATCCCTTATCTCGACTTTCTACAAGTAGGCATCAATATTTGCTGCCAAGGACTCTAGCAACAAATTCAGGCCAGACACTAAAGGAAGAAAAGGAGGCGAGGTGAGAGTGGCTTTGGTCGTGACCCCGTGACGAGTGCACAAATTTATGCACTTTGGGCACTAGATAATATATTGGTATATGAGGATTTTTCTTAATTGGAACCACTTTGGTGTTATTAGAAATCAAACCTTCATTGAAGGCTTCCTCAACCATCCTGTAAATGAATTCCTCAGTAGGATCACCTTTTAGTCTCCTATAGACCTGTATATTATCCATTTGCACACTAGTCTCCTGCAAATAAAACAATCTCTCCATGACAACCATAGAACCACCTTTATCTACTTTTTGACAATTAATTCAGAATTCTCCTGTAATGCTAATATCGCTTGTCTTTCCTTCTGTGTCAAGTTGTCACTGGAAGATCTCCCACTACAGTGCCATTTAGCAGTCACTTAATTTTTCAAACACCTACAAAGCTGGATATACCAAGGGTCAAACTGACTTCTTTTGCTCAATTTTCTAGACAATAACACATGCTCGTTACTGGTTTTACCCTGTAATTCTTGTTGCATGACACATCTTGTTGAAGTCCACCACAAAATTAAATACCTGGTTTCCCTTCTTGGGAACAAAGTTCTTTTTTTCTAGTACCATTTTTTTAGGCCTCCGTTGGGACCATGAGGAAATATTTAATGCCGGGGAATTCAGCTTCCTGTGACCTCTGTTGGGCATCCGTTCCGATCTTCATCAATCTGATATAAACTTGGACCTGCATCTGTCTCGTCCTGTGTACTGGTATCTTCAACAAAAGGTGTTTTTTGTTGTGAGATCACTTTTATGTAAGCAACTGCATTCGGCCATGTTGTGATTCTCCATCACAGCCTGATGAAGAGTCCTCAGATGTAGTATAACTCTGTTGTAATCTGCCTGGTCGACAGTTCTTATTCACAAAGGTGTGTTCCTCATTCCATGTGTAGACACAGTTATACAAATATTCACGCGTATAGTTTAGACTGAATTTTCATATTGTCAATGATCGTTTTATGCTCTGATTGTGTCTGATTAAACTGTTCAACTTGGAAACCGACAAAAAGCAATAATGGTATCTACAGTACATGAAAAAAAATTTGAGGCTCTTAGTTCACACGTTTTGATCAAAATATGTTTAAGCCATCCGCCGACTATCAACGGAACCTCAGTACGGATGTTCCTATGCTGTTCCTACCTCTCACTTGGGTCCAGTTCAGACCTCTCATTGAGTCATCAGACTTCCATCATCTAGAGAAAAAAGGCACCAGCTATCTAAGCAGATCGCACTAATCTGGTAACCTGTGGAGATGGGTGGGGTGCAGAAAACCAAAATGGAGGCATCCACTCCTCCCTGTATAAGTTAAAAAGACAATATATGCCCAATGCAACGTATAGTTTTTCACAATAAGCATTCGAAAAAATCCACAATGTGAACCAGGTGTACCCTGGCCATTGGCTGTAGGTACATATACACATATCTCGAAAAAAATTGGGAATCTCCGCAAGAGAACAGAGAGTGACTTTTGATCACTATATTTACTATTTTGCCGTTGGCACTTAAACTCTATTCAGTTCTCTATCTGTTAAACACCCTAACAACGTAACTTTTATTATATATAACTCTTAACCTTATACACACTATTTAAAACACCTGATCTCTCACCATATCATTTAACCCTTTTGTTCTGAAAGAGGAATAACTCCCTTTCTATTATCAAGTCTGGTGGAGCACCACCTATTAACAGGACGAGCCTTATATCTATAGCAAATTACTGCTCCCAGTAAGGGATCCCTCAAGCCTACCACTGGGCAGTTCATCCCATCAATTCATGGACACAGGAACAAATAAGGCCCCCTTGTGACACCCCTGCAGCACGGTGACACTTGTAGACAGAGGTGGAGAAATCACAATTTAAAACGTCATATTGACCTCGCCGACATGTTTTGCAGCTACCTGGGACTTCATCGGGGCTTAGAGGTCCGATCACTTGTGCGTCTGGGAACTCACTTCCTTTAATATCATGTTAGGTAAACACCCATTCAGGTTGCCCTCACCAATTAGCCATCAGGAGAATGCACATTAAAACACTAACCCTTCGCTCACTGGCGCGCACACTCCGCACACTCATAACATGTCCTGCTAAAACTACCACCATGCTCTCATGAGCCAACAAACTTCAGACAAAGTCACCATCTCCATAACGGGCTTGCGCCCCATCTTACCATACTGCCCGCACCAACGCACTGCACCAACATGGACACCCAGCCCTGACGTGTGATGGGCTTCCGTCTCACTTCTCTCATATTATTGCAAAACTGCGTGGCTTCACTAGAATGAAACTAAGCAGAATAGGTTGTCACATAAAAGCACATACCAACTTTATCAAACGCCCATCAACCCCTTCTCTTCCAATGTCTAATATGCATATTCATTGGGAATATAAATTCCATTGTACATAGACTATGTCATTTTATCTTCCCATAAGCACTTCTTCCTATATATCTAATTATGCATATTACATTTTAATAGAGCTGCAGGCCCCATTAAATACATGTTTCCATGCACTGTATAGTATTGTTCTCAAAGGACTATTTTCATAAAACCACTTGTTCATGTTTTTCATTGAAATATTTCTACTCATTTTCATAATGCTCTCTGGCTAAGCACAGTTTGACCTCACAACTTACCCAATTTGAAGATTCTATCTCCACGGATCACAGAACAATTCAACCACGTCAAATGGGAGCATCGCAAAATGAATGGGGGCATGCAAAATATATCAGTCAATCTTCAACCCGCTATTGATCCAGTTGCATCCACTTCGCACTAAATCAGCGCTGGCAAGCAGAAACAATATAAATCTAAAACATAGATGAGTAAATACATTGAATAGGTACCAATCACTCCCGGGCCGCAGCTCGGCCACAAAACAATGCGATGGCGCACATCCCGATAGAAGCAAATATTACATGCATCCCTAAATTTGTTTAAATAGAAACCTGTGCCTCACGTGGATGATTACCCCCCCCTCATCATCATTACAGACCCAGGGACAATGAGGAAAAAACGTTAGAGGCAAGAGTGGGGGGGGCGCGAAGGAGATTGAAGGGAGAGGAAAACAAAAAAAAAAAATAACACACAAACAACCTGTGTGAACTCTGATGCTTCCATAGTCATATATTTAAACAGTGCTATATCCAATGGACCATCTACTTAATCACATATATCATGTTCTTCAAAAGATTATTCATTACAGGGAATCAGCAGATTCAATAAATGCCGAAAATAGAAAAGCCTTCATTTAAGGCCTTTAGTTTTCAATGTATTGGTATGTTATTATCCATCTTGCCTCTTCCTTCACAAAAACTACATCCCTGATCGCCCTTTCTTTCCCCTAGCTTTTTCACACCGATGCCCAAAATTTTAGACCACTCTATTTTCGCCATTATGTACTTCCCAAAATATGTCTCGCAGGGGGGATATCACCTCTAGTTTTAATAGTACTCAGGATTGTTTTGGAGATCGACGACGAAACTCCTGTATGGTTTTTCCCACATAGCTCTTGGGGCAAGGACACATAGACCCATAAATCACCCCTCTGGTTTAGGACAATTTGTTTGAATTGTCTTATCTCAAAATCTTTCTACTATCAATGGGATTAACAAATTCTTTAGTTATCCATCTGAATGGACAAATGAACAGTTGCACACAGGGATATCGAGCCTACCACCGGGGGACTGTAACCATGTTTTTTGCCATCTCCTTAAATGACTATGTAAAAATTCATCCTAAGATTTTTCCTCTTCTGTAAGTTTCAATAGTTCATGTTTGTAAGGCTAAAAAAAGACAAGTCGTACATCTAGTCAGCTGTTGTGCTAAGGTGTTGATCCGGAGGAAGGCCAAAAACCCCCAATGAGTAGAAGCCAAATTGGCCTAATTTTGGGAAAAAATTCCCTTCCTGACTCAATTGGGCAATCAGAAAAATCTGGATCAATGACCCTCTCCTGATATTCCTTAGTCACTATAAACTTGTTATAGTATTACGCTCCAGAAATGCATCCATCCAAAACCTTTTTGATCATCGGTTATTGAATTCCACCATGACAAGTCCCTTGGCAGAGAATTCCATAGTTCACTGCTTTACAGTAAAGAATCCCTTTCTATGTTTATGTAGAAACTTTCTTTCCTCAGGACGTACGAGGATGCCCTCTTGTTCTAGTTTACAGCCCTGGGTATAAATAAATCTTGGGAGAATCTCGTATATTGACCTTTGATGTATTTAAACATATTTATTATGTCCCCCGAAGCCTTCTTTTCTCTAAAACTAAATAACCCTAATCTTTGCCATCTTTCTGATGTCTGTAGTCCACCCAGTCTTTTATTATTTTTGTTGCCCGCCTTGTACCTGTTCAAGCTTCCTACAATGTCTTTTCATGTGGACTGGGGCCCAAACACTGTACACAATATTCCATGTGAGGTCTAACCAGTGGACTTGTATAATGGGAGATAATGATCTCATCATGTGCATCTATGCACTTTTTATGCACCCCATGATCCTATTTGCCTTGGCAGCTGCTGTCTGACACTGGCTGCTACATTAAGTTTACTGTCACCCAGGAATCAAAGTCCTTCTCCATGTCACTTTTCCAGTGCTTTTCCATATTTAAACATGTATCATGTAATGGATTTATCTTCCCCATGTGCATAACCTTGATTTTTTATCAGTGTTAAACCTCATCTGCCATTTCCCTGCCCAGGCCTCCAACTTATCCAGATCCCTTTGTAATAACATATTATCCTCTATTGTGTTGATACTTTACAGAGCGTAGTATCGTCTGCAAAGATCGATATTCTACTGTGTATTCCTGTGTAAGATTATTAGTGAAAATGTTATAGAGTGATAGGGCCCAATACAGACCCTTGAGTACCCCCACTAGTGAACAGCGATCCAGGCTGAGTATGTACCGTTAATTACTACCATTTGTTATCTATCAGTGAGCCAGTTACTTACCCACTTGCAACATTTTCCCCAGTCCAAGATTTTCATGTTTTTTTTTATTTACAACCTTTTATGTGGGTGGCACCGTATCAAATGCTTAGATAATATGATATATGACATCCAGTGCCTCACCCTGTTCCAGTCTAGCACTGACTTCCTCATAGAAGCTGATAGAAGTCTGAACAGGATCGATGATCCTTCATGAACCCAGTGCTGGAACGGCGTTATACATTTATTTTCAGTGAGCATCTCAAGGATAGATCTACTGCGGAAAACCTTCAAACATTTTACTAACAACAAGAGGTTAAGCTTACTGGCCTATAGTTTCCTGATCACTTTTTGACCCTTTTTGAAATATTGGCACCACATTTGCTATGCGCCATCCTTTGGGACAGACCCCGTTATTAGACTGTCCATGATTATTCAGAATAGGGGGCTATCTATGACATCACTTAAATCTCTTAGGACACTGTGGGTGTATGCCATCTGGGTACCTGGGGATTTGTACTTATTTTAATATTCTAAGACGGAGCTGCACTTCTTCCTGGGTTAGACAAGAAACACTTTTAAGTTGGAGTTTTACCACATCTCTCTGTTCAACAGGAAGGTCACATCATCCTACAGTAAATTCAGTGGATGAAATAAATGTTTAGATACGTTTGCTTTTTTCTCATCGCCCTCTCTGTCTCTCCCTCAGTATTTTTCAAAGGGCCAACATTTTCTGTTTTTAATCTTTTTACTATATGTATATTGTTAATAAATATTTGAGTTAGTTTTACTTTCTATAGCAATATGTCATTCCGTCTCCAGCTTTGCTCCTTTATCTTTATTTTTACACACTTTATTTTTTTACCTATAGACTTCTTAGTGCCTCTTCATGCCCTCCTGTTTTAGTAGGTGAAACGCTTTCTTTTTGTTTTTTATTCGCCTCTTTTACATCCATGTTGATCAAACATTGGGTGTTTCTGTTTCTAATTTTTCTTTATTACCATAAGGTATGTACCTTCTCACAGTGGTAGCCTAGGATGTTTTTTAAAAATATCACATTTTATTATTAGTTCTGCATATTTAAACACCATTGTCCAGTCAATCGGTTTAGGGCCTCCCTAAGCAGAATAAAATTAGCCATCTAAAATTCAGGGTTTTTGTGGGTCCTTGACAAAAAAACTATATTGAAGCGATAACTGAAATTTATTTTAGTCTTATGGTCACTATTCCCTAGGTGCCCCTTCTGTCAGGTCTATTAGTTTAAATATTAGGTCTAGAAGGCCTTTCCCTCTAGTCGGTTCACTGCACCATTTGGCAAAGGTAATTTATCATTGAGTTATTGACAAAATACTGTTTCTTTATGGAGAGCTACAAGCTTCAGATTCCCAATTGATGTCTGGATAGTTAAAGTCGCCCATAAAATAAACCTCATTCTGATTAGACCGCCTCATCTTAATTTGCCTGGAGGGGTTCATCTGCCATGGGTTCTGAGATCTCTCGCATTTGGGGGCTATAGCAGACCCCTAGCGCTGCGCTATTTATTTGTTATTGTTACCCCCATGTATATTTACCCTATAATGATTCCACATGTCATTTCCCTGTACCTATATCTTCCCGCCGTGTGGGATTCAGACAGGATTTTTACATAGAGACAGGACACCTCCCCCTTTTCCAGTCTTTACGATCCTTTCTAATAGACTGTAACCTGTAATGTTAAAACGCCAGGTCGTTAGCCTCGTACCAGCCATGTCTCAGTTATCCCCAGTATGTCATATTTTTTCTTCAGCTATAATACTTCTAGTTCATTAATTTTGTTGGTCAGTCGCCTGGCATTGGTCAGCATGCAATTTATAGAATTTTCAGTTATTATTCATTACTCCCTGATCTTTTATATCTATTGCTACACCCTCCTCCCTCCACCCCTGTTTTTTCCTAAATTCACAGGTCTCGTCTTCACTATCTTGCTTGCTATATGTGTAGTTACCCTCACCCAGTCCCTAGTTTAAAATATTCCTCCAAACTTCCTGGATCCATTTTTGTCCCCCAATACAGGCTGCACCCTCCCCACTTAGTGCAGCCCATCCTAGTATTAGAGCTATGTAGCCAAGACAGAAGTCAGCCCAGTTCTCCAAAAACCAAATCCCCAACCTTTCTACACCATTTTTGAGTCACTGATTCACTTCTTAATCTCCTAGCTGCCTCTCTGGTGTGGTCGTGGAAACTGGTAACTATTTCTGAAATATTACCTGGAGGGCACCTTGCCTCGCAGCTTTTGCGCCACCTCCTCTCTGCACTGCTTATAATTCGTTTTTTTTAAGGGTACACTCCACTACCTCTAACTTTGTCATTGGTGCTCAATGTGGACACCATGACTGCCGCGGATTCTCACACACACAGCCCCACCAGCAATCTGTCAACCCGATCCGCGATATGTCGAACCCGGGCTCCAGGTAAAACAAACACACTGTTCGGACGATCTGGTCTTTGTGGGCAGATTGCCCTGTCTGTGCCTAATAATTGAGTTCCCCAATTACTTGCACCTGTCTAGCCTGACCTGCATCCTAATTCCCCATCTTACTGGAGCAGACAGGGGTAGTGTCTTGTTGCAGCATGCTATTTCTGAACCGACATGCCCCCCTCATCCGCCAATCTTGCCAAATTTGTTGGTGGTGTACCAGTTTAGGACTAGCTCTCCCTGAAAACTCTTCCCTTCTACCCTTCTTTCTTACTGTTACCCATCTAGCTGCCTTAGGTTCCTGCACCTCCATGCTACCACCCTCCCCAGTATCTACACCTGCAAGTGATTGCTCAGTGGGCAGCCGGCCCAACCTCACTAGGGTATTTAGGAATCACCTCAGAGAATACTGGATCTGCCTTCAGAATGTTGCTCTCCAATGTTTTCTTAAGTAGTGTGAGGCGATTACGTTGACTCGACATCGGACGAGGTCGATAGCTCGAACATCATCGACAAGATTGTCGATAGTGAAGTGGATCGATTATGAGTGGTGACACATTAAAGTTATGGGAGCAGCCAACAACACCTTCATTCTTACACCCAAACAGGGCTGGAGAAGCTGGAATTAACATCCACATCAGTCAAATGGATACATGCTACATTTAGGCACCACACTTAGGTTATAAAAGCGCCACAGAAAAAAAAATCCACACACCATTTCACTATTCCTGTCTTGTACCCACAGCATGACCTTTAGAACCTGCATCACCCAAAACTAAAACGTGCCAGAAGGCGTATGATTTTAACCATCATCTTACTTGAACTGGACATTGAATATCCTGTCCTGGAACGCAGCATGAGCCCAAACCTGCGCCCCATTTGGGGGGGAGGACCCCAAATTTAAAAGTGCCTGGAACAAAAGGATGTCTTCCAACAACCATTTAGTTGAACTGGACATTGACTATATATGTTCCTGGGCCACAGCATGAGCCCCCAACCTGGCATGACCCCCAGATTCAAAAGTGCCGGGGAAAAGGAAGTTTTTCAACCACCATTTTAGTTTCACTGGCACATTGACTTCTGTTACCTGTCCTGGGCCACAGCATGAGCCCAAACCTGCATGGACCCCAGATTATAGTGCCGGAAAAGGAGTTCTATTCAACCCACAATTTTAGTTTCTCGGGGACATTGACTATATCTGTCCTGTACCCGCAGACATGACATTAAACTTTCTGACCTAAAGATTAAAAAGTGCCGGAAAAGGAGTCTTTCAACAAACATTTTAGGTTGAACTGGACATTGACTAGACTGTCCTGGACCGCAGTATGCCATTTAAAACCTGTTTGTACCACCAAAATAAAAAAATGACCGGGAAAAGGAGTCTTTGAACCACCATTTTAGTTGAACTGGAGATTAACTATATCTGTCTGTACCGCAGAATGACCATTGAAACTGTCTGACCCAAGATTAAAAAGTTTCCGGAACTTGGGTCTTTCAACCACCATTTTCAGTTTCACTGGGAACATTATACTGTCCCTGCCGCTGGGTGCGCTTGCCCCTCCGTATGAGTGCGGACCAATTGAGCTTCAGTTGGTAATTACTGGTGGTTAACGTCCTGTTCACCCAGGTGC
Source organism: Phyllomedusa bahiana (assembly GCA_025379985.1). NCBI lineage: Eukaryota > Metazoa > Chordata > Amphibia > Anura > Hylidae > Phyllomedusa > Phyllomedusa bahiana. Next base: position 98,810 of record JAODAL010009704.1, on the reverse strand, counting down.
CCTTTTTCTTGGCAATCTTTTTCTTATTTTACTCAACGTGCTGGAGGAAATTGTCTCTGTACTTTGTCTCTGTCCGTGCTCCATACTCATGTCCTCTGAATAAGCCTACATTGGGTCAAGTTTTCCTGTACCTCCCTTGCTAAATTCAGAGGATTTTTTTTACAAGCTATTTTGTACATGCAGTTTTTTAGTAGTTTAATTCTAGAAAAAATCATTTATAAAATCAGGATGGAATCCCACCATGTCTTTGTTTCTCTTTTTTGAATTGTATTAAATTAAATGGGTTGTCTAAATACAGGGAATGATATCTATTTTAAAGATCATGCAAAAACAATTCATTTTTCAATGTGGGTCCATTAACAGAGTCCTAATATCTGTTTCTGAACAGCACCATCACCCTGAGCCACTCTTGACAATTGTGAAGAACAAATGTCTGTTAGAGAAACAACATTTTTTGTATAATAGGACCTGTAGTATTGCTGCATTTCAAGCAAAATTGCCCCCAAAAAATTCAAAGCATGACCCTTGAGCCACTTTCGGGACAATTGTGAAGAACAAAATGTTTTTTAGAAACTTTTTTTTATAAGAGGACCTGTTGTAATAGACTGCATTTCACAGCAAAATGCCCAAAAAATTCAAAGCATGACCCGTGAGCCTATTTTGGACAATTGTAATGAAACAAATGTCTGTTAGAAAACAACATTTTTTTATAATAAGGACCCGTAGTATTGCTGGCATTTCAAAGGCAGCAATGAACCAAAAAATTCATAAAAATGACTTCTCAGCCACTAAAAATTGTGAGGGAGAAATTGCCACTTTAAAAAGAACATTTTCTGTTCCAAAGGACCATGTTATTGCTGTATCTCACAGCAAACATGACCCCAAAAAAGTTATAATTTGACTTCTCTGCCACTATTAAAATTGTGAGGTGAGAACTGCACTTAAATAGCCCAGTTTTCTGTTCCAAGGACCTATAACTTATAGCTGTCATCTCACAGCCAAAATGACCTCAACGAGTGACAATACGAAAACTTCTAAAGTTTAAGTGATGTAAATGGAATACGTGTTGTCATGCAAAACCTTGTGTCTGTTACAGTCCCTCCTCACAGCAAAACCAGCAAAAATGAACTTGTGGGAAAAGAGAATAAAAAATTGAGTAAGAAATGGATCATTTTAAAAAAAAGTTTTCAAGTGGTCCATTTCTGGTTTGATGAGGAATGTGAAGTAGACGGCAAACTAATCGGTCGCAGCCTCATGGTATAATTGGGCCACAACATCATCAGAGATCCATGCCTGATTCATCTTGATGAAGTCAAACGATCCACATTTTATCTGTGGAAATGCGGAAGTGCCTTTGTCTTTAATGACTTCTCCCAGCTGTGCTAAGGTCCGCTCAGAATCTGACGCTGGTGCTGGGCGGAAAAACACCTCTATGGCGTGGCGGCGAGCTCGGGCCATTCATCCATTTTGGTTTACCCATAAGTCTATTGGGTCCGGAACACATCCAAATAAATAAAGTGGTTGAGAGGCAGATAGTCGTTGTGCACCATGATCTTTAAGCTGGTCTCTGTGTGTTTGGTTGTGTGCCCTGCATTTGCATGCGTTGGTGAGGGTGGGTAAATAAAGATTGCCAGAGGTCACCCATTAAGGCTTCTGCCACCTTGCCTGCTGAGCTGCTGCCGTACAAGATACTGGACTCTATGGCTGTCACGTCGCTGATGTTGTTCCACGTGGGGGGGGGGGAGAAAACCCAATTTGGGGAACATGAGCAGACGCAAACAGATGTCTCCAGTGATCAATCAAGTCAAGGTTCCATTTCCTGCATTTTACTCTCTATTTGGGTGGGTGGAAGGTGAAAGTGATGAGTTTTGTTTTGACCGGGTGGATCCAGGAGGGTGGCCAACCAGTAACTGTTCTTCATTTTGTGGCCTTAATGCGAGGATCATGTTTGGAGGAAATGGAGATCCTAGCACTCATGTGTAGAGATGGAGCCTGATTTCCCAAGCCTCTGGGTCGAGGGGCACTAGCAAAACTGATCTTCCTCATCTTCATCCTCCGCCTCAAATTCGCGCCAACCTCATTTCCAAGGCAGGGACGTCGGTAACGTCGGTGTCTCGGAATACCTCATTCAACTCCTCTTCCTCTCCTCCGCGGCCTCGGCACAGCTTCACCACCAGCCCTGACTTGCCTGAGATGATGCACCCTGAGAGCTGAGCGCACTTGCACTAGCTCTGGTACCCGACACCACTGCCTAATGAGACAGATGAAATTGGTGAAAACTGTCGGGGACTGGGATTTGACGGAGAGAATGGCTCCGTGTCCACATCTGTGGTCCGTCTACTCCTCCGTCGCTGGCGGGGACCTTTTGTTTCAGAGTGTCCAACGATCGTTCAGAACTAAGATCACCACAATGCTCATGCTGACAAGGGCATTGTCCGGAGCTGCCATTTTCGTGACTCTTCAAAATTCACAAGGAAGGTGAAGAGCTCTATTCACCCTGACTCCATTTCGGTGGCTCAACACCCCGAGGTCCGCACCGCTTGCTTGTCAGGGCCATGTGTCACTTCGTACTGCATAACGGCATTGCGCTGCACAGCCACAATCGCAGGGAGAATGTGGAGGGTGGAATTCCAGGCGTGGTTGCCACGTCAGCAATGAGGACGGTTGACGGGAGGCCGAGCTGACGGCTGCAACGCAGCCAGGCGGGACAAGCGGGTGCGAACGGCGGAAGTGCGAACTTAGGACTTCGAGCCTCTCAGCAGGCAGTCAGACCCGGGTAGCTCTTTAAATATTTCTGGACGACAAGGTTCATGACATGTGCCTAGGCAAGGGATTGCTTAGTTTTACCGATCTTAAGGGCGGCCAGCGGATTTCGCCCGTTATAGCACACCACCTTGCCTGGTACAAGGTTCTTGGCACCCAGACAGCGCCTCGGTCTCGTTGCGGAGAGGCCGATTCCACCAGCTCCTGACCTGTGTGTGGACGGTCTCCAAGACAGATTAATTTCAACACGCCCTGGTTTCTCTTGGGACACAGTGATGCCACCAGAGGACCTTGGGGGAAAAGAACCCTGACACCATCCCTGTGGTTTTGAAGAGCGTGCGCCGAGCAATCGAGAGCCACCGTCACCCCCAGAACAGAGACATCCAACCAGCTCACCCAGTGAGATGTCAACAGACATATAGCCGGCCTTGGCCGTGCTTACTAGTCCAATGTGTCGGTGGTCAGATGGACTTTTCCGGGCCCCGAGCAAGACACGCGCTTTGAAATTTAGATGACACGTGGCTTGGCCAGGGCAGGGAGGCTTTTCTGGCAAGAGAAAATGCCTGCTCGGCATTTGGTATTGGGGGGCAGGCAAAGGGCACATGACGGGTGGAAAAACCATCTGTGTCCACAAACGGAAAGGCAACATTTCCAAGGCAAAAGCCTGGCAATGCTGACATTCAGCTTTTGGCTTTGGGATGGTTTGGTTTAATAGTGTTTCTTCTGCTCCTCAACCTGGACAGACACAAGGCGGCTGCTAGACTTGGCCGCTGTACGGCGTGAGGTCGTCTCAAACTGCGTGAAGGAGAAGGGGTAGGATGGGTCTCTGGTGGTGCGGGTGGTTACTTGGGCGACGGTGGAGGCTGATCCTGAATCATGTCTCTGAGAGAATGGGCAGACTCTGAGGAACGATTGGTGGGGTGGCGGAGCGAGGGAGTAGGCAGAGACAGTGGGTTGGTGTGACAGTGGGTTGGGAGGGCCTGGCGTCGGTCTGGACTTTTGTGGCCAAGTGGTTCCCTTCCATTCAACTCATGCATTCGCTGCAGTGACTAAACATGTTGGTGGTGGTTAACACTTAAGGTTCTCGTCCTCTACATTTATGCATTTTACGGGCAATGGCAGGCATATGACATCGCTGGTGAATCAGAGGCTTGCTTCAAAGAAGGGCCAGGCTTGAGTAGGTCCTGGACCTTTTTGACGGCGATAAGCGAGGGACGGAGTTTGCGCTGAACGTGGCTGGCGGAGATCATATCAGCGGACTTCTGCGGCCGCACCGCACTCTCTCTTTATGTGGCAGGACCCGTATTGACACTACCCCATCATCTTCTCCTTCGTCCATTGATGAAGTGCTCGCAAAGCAAATTCTCAGAAAAGACCGATGGAATCAGCAATGTCGTTCCATCATCATATCATCATCAACACAGGTGATGGTCGTCCTGACTTTCTGCATCCCTGGAAGCTGCGGGCTACAAGCAAGAGGGCCTGCAAGAGGCGTAAGCGAACCGCCCGGGATTTTTGCCGATTGACCGGCTTACTTCTCCTCTCTGATGGAATAGTAACTGGCGTAGAGCAGACTAATCATCCTCTCGATCTTTTAACCATGCCATTATAACCCCAACCGCCTTTTGTCATCAATGAGGTCTTCAGACAATGGCTTATCCACAGTGGTGGGTACACGAGTGACATTTGGGCTGCTTCATGTAGTCCGGATGCTGATGATGCGATGACGACATTTGTGGCACGTGATGGCGAGGGAAACGAGGAGGTAAGACTGCTGGATGCAGGTTGCATTAACCACTGAAGGACAGATTTGGCGACGCTTGTTCGATAGTCCTAGCATTCACAGGGCCCTGACCCAGCGATGACAGGCTGACGGTCCTGCAACTGACGATCCGTGGCATGTGTGTTGTCGCAGCACTGGAAGGAGCACCTTCTCTCGTACCTCTACCTCCATGTCTACCCCCTCTTTGCTCGCTTACCACCAGCATTTCGCTCCATGTTCAGAAATATAAAAATTTGAGAAGGTATTGAATAATTTTGGAAAGTCTCTTATTAAAAGACGGCAAATCACAGCTATTCTCAAATCCCTCTAATCAAAACAAAATTGCTGGATTCAAATTTAACTGCATGGTGTCTCTATCAACAAATCTGGACTGGGAAAAAGTGCAAAAAAACACGTTTCTGTTATATTTTCGTATAATACAAGGTATTTTTTGCACCTTTCAATTCACCTGTGGTGACTAGAAAATTGCTAATTTCAGATTTACGTGCAAGCTGCGTCAATGAACAATGCTGTAGTACGCCAAAGTCAAAAAACACGTATCTGTTATGTTTTCGTATAATACACGGTATTTTTTGCACCTTTCAATTCACTGTGGTGACTAGAAAATTGTGTTTTCAGATTTACGTGCAAGCTGCGTCAATGAACAAAGCTGTAGTGCGCAAAGTCAAAAAACACGTATCTGTTATGTTTTCGTATAATACACGGTATTTATTTGCACCTTTCAATTCACCTGTGGTGACTAAAAAATTGCTGTTTTCAGATTTATGTGCAAGCTGCGTCAATGAACAAAGCTGTAGTGCGCCAAAGTCAAAAAACACGTATCTGAAATGTATTCGAATAATAAAATGTATTTTTTGCACCTTCCAATTCACCTGTGGTGACAATAAAATTGCTGTTTTAAGATTTACGTGCAAGCTGCGTCAATGAACAAAGCTGTAGTGCGCCAAAGTCAAAAAACACGTATCTGTTATGTTTTCGTACAATACACGGTATTTTTTGCACCTTTCAATTCACCTGTGGTGACTATAAAATTGCTGTTTTCAGATTTACGTGCAAGCTGCGTCAATGAACAAAGCTGTAGTGCGCCAAAGTAAAAAACCACGTATCTGAAATGTATTCGGATAATAAAAGGTATTTTTTGGCACCTATCAATTCACCAGTGGTAACTACAGAATTGCTGGATTCAAATTTAACTGCAAGGTGGCTCTATCAACAAATCTGGACTGGGCAAAAGTGCAGAAAACACGTATCTGTAATGTATTCGGATAATACAAGGTATTTTTGGCACCTATCAATTCACCTGTGGTGACTACAAAATTGCTGTATTCAAATGTAACTGCAAAGTAGATCTATCAACAAAGCTGGCCTGCGCCAAAGTGAAAAAACACGTATCTGAAATGTATTCGGATAATAAAAGGTATTTTTTGGCACCTATTAATTTACCTGTGGTGACTAAAAAATTCCAGTATTCCCATTTAAGTGCAAGGTGCCTCAATGAACAAAGCTGTAGTGCGGCAAAGTCAAAAAACACGTATCTGTAATGTATTCGGATAATAAAAGGTATTTTTTGGCACCTATCAATTCACCAGTGGTAACTACACAATTGCTGGATTCAAATTTAACTGCAAGGAAATATTTCAATAGAAAACTGTTAATAATAAAGCTATTGCAATGTCTACACTAAGTCTTGTTGAACTTTATCCAGTATTCTTTATAGAGCTTGTCTGTGTTTGCCCGCAGGGTCCCCCCTCTGCTCCCCCCCGTGACTTTACAGCGGTAGATGCTCCTTTAAAATTCTCTACCTCACTCGATAAAATCTTCCAATCTCTAATCTAACGAAATTGTAAGGATCAAAGCTAATAGTAGAGGTTTCTCTGTGAAGAAATATAATAATTTCGCTGAGCTGTTTGGACACAAGCAGAGCGCACGTCCTTCTGCTCTGAGACGCTGAGAGACACTGAGGCTGAACAGGAAACGCTGTTCTATGTAAAACGAGGTCATGTGATTTTTCCAGCCAATCGCAACCATACACATCCCAGTCATGACGTCGCACACACATCTCCCCCTGCTCTATTCTGTAATCTGATTTGCTGGCCGCCAAAATTACAGGAAGCGCCAAAAATGGCGCGATCTTAATAGATGATGCACAGATTTTAACCTAAATTATCGCATGATCTAAAAAATCTGATCACCATAAAAACTGTGCCGATTTCAACTTTGTCGATAATAATCGCTCAACACTAGTTATGAACACAGTGCAAACTCAATCTCAGACGCAAATGCATCCACTTTTTTTTAGAACCACCAAGGATTCTCTTGAGGGATCGAGAGAAGGGGAATTATTAGAAATAACAAAGGTTGAGCACTACAAGTGATTAACTTATCCTCTCATAGATTAACGGAAAATCAAAAACAGGTGTTGTCATATGGTCTTACGTTCACTCCCATGCCCAAATTTAATGAATTTGTATGGGTAAAAGATATTAATCTCTTGGCTAGAAAGTTGGCTTTGCATAAATATCATAAAATGAAAAGTATTGATGAACAAACCTTTAGGAAACTAAAGGAGAAAACATTGGGTGATCTTGAACAATTGCAGGTTGAAGGTGAAGGAGACCCCATTATTCTAGATATACCTTTGACAAATTTGAACCAAAAATCTAGGAATACACCTCCGATATCACAATATAATGTATTTGGATACGTTTGTGGAAGTAGTAACACAAGATATAAAGAAACTAGCACTCAGACGACAACCATCTTCAATAAATTTAAAATGGGGGGGAAGAAGTAGCTATTGCAGAACTACAATCTAACAGGGTGATAGTAATCAAACCCAGTGACAAGGGTGGTAATATTGTCATTTTAAATAAAAGTGACTATAGAGCGATGGTTGAGAGAATACTTGGTGATTCAGAAACATATGAGAGGCTTCCAAAAGATCCAACCAATGAGTATCTGAAGGAATTAAAAAGGGTTTTGGATCTGGGAATTGAGAAAAAATTAATTACTGAGGAGGAGAAGAAATTTATGCTAAATGTGAATCCTACTATTGCTACCTTTTATGCATTACCAAAAGTGCATAAAGAGGTTGTGCCAATACCAGGAAGACCGATAGTCTCAGGTAGAAACAATTTAACACAAGGACCTAGCACGTATGTTGATCGTATACTGATGCCCTTTGTCACTGGCCTTCCTTCATATCTTAAAGATACGAAGGATACTGTGATGAGAATTAATGATCTAGTGGTGAGTGAGAGTACACTTCTTGCAAGTTTAGACGTAGAAGCCCTATACAGTAACATCAGACATGATCTGGGCCTGAAAGCAATCAAGTACACAAGAGGTACACAATTTACGGAACACAATGATTTTGTTTTACAGTTATTGGATTTTGTTTTGACACATAACTATTTTTTGTTTGATGGCACCTTTTATCACCAGATAAAAGGAGCAGCCATGGGCACTGTCTGTGCACCAAGTTTTGCTAATCTATTTTTAGGTTGGTGGGAGGATGCTATTGTTTTTTCTGAACACTTTGAAATATTCACAGATCGGATTTTATTTTGGGGGCGCTTTATTGATGATATTTTGATTTTTTGGGATGGTAGTGAAAAATTATTCATGGATTTTGTATCTAGACTTAATGATAATGAAATTGGGATGAAATTCACGTTTGAAATTCATCGGGAGAAAATTGAAGAATTGAAGATACTGATATATTTTGCATGCTCCCATATTTTTGCATGCTCCCATTGTGACGTGGTGAATTGGGTGGCTAGCTGTGAGCCGTGAGAAAGAATCTTCAATGGGAAGTTGTGAGGTCAAACTGTGTGAGGGGAGGGAGGGCTAGCCATAGAGCCTACAGCATTATTAAAATGAGTATGAATATTACATGTAAAAGACAATTGGTTTATGAAAATAGTCTTGAGACAATACTATACAGTGCAGTGGAACATGTATTTAATGGGGCCTGCAGCTCTATTAAAATGAATATTCATATTAGATATATAGGAGAAGTGCTTTATGGGAAGATAATATGACAATAGTCTATTGTACAATGGAATTTATATTCCCAATGAATATGCATATTAGACATTGAAGAGAAGGGGCTGATGGGAGTTGATAAAGTTGGTAGTGTGCTGTGTTATGTGACACCTATTCTGCTCAGTTCATTCTAGGTGAGCCACGCAGTTGCAATAATATGAGAGAAGTGAGATGGAAGCCCATCACAGTCAGGGCTGAGGTGTCTGTTGGTGCAGTGCGTTGGCGCGGGCAGTACGGTAAGATCTTGAAATGGAGATGGTGACTTTGTCTGAAGTTTGTTGGCTCATGAGAGCATGGTGGTAGTTTTAGCAGGACATGTTATGAGTGTGCGCGCAGGTGAGCGGAAGGGGGAGTGGGTTTTATGTGGATTCTCTGATGGCTAATTGGTGAGCACCTGAATGGGGTGTTTACCCAACACGATATAAAAGGAAGTGAGCTCAGACCACATGTGATCGGACCTGTAAGCTCTGATGAAGCCAGGTTAGCTGGCGAAACATGTCAGCGAGGTCAGATATGACGTTTTAAATTGTGATTTCTCACCTCTGTCTACATGTGTCACCTGCTGCAGGGGTGTCACAAGGGGGCCTTATTTGTTCTGTGTCCATGAGATTGGGGACGACTGCTCAGGTGGTAGGCTTGGGATCCCTTACTGGAGTCAATAATTCCCTCTTTCAGAAGCAAAAAGGGTTAAATGATGAGGTGAGAGATCAGGTTTTTAAATAGTGTGTATAGAGGTTAAGAGTTATACATAATAAAAGTTACGTATTAGTGTTTAACAGATAGAGAACTGATAGAGTTTAAGTTTGCCTACAGCAAAATACGTTATACTTGGTGTACATTGATTTTAACCTATATGGGAAGGAAGGGGTGCTTCCATTTTGGGTTTCTGCACCCGCCCACTCTCACAGGCTGTCATAAGAAGTGCAGCTTGCAAGTCTGGTGTGTTTTCTTATTTTTTTCTCTCTGTATAATGGAGGTCGGTTGACCCAGTGAGAGGCCGTGAATTGGCTCTATTGAGAGGTAAGGATAGTGTAGGAGTGCCCGATTTTGATATCACGTTGAAAGTTGTGGGCAGCTTAAACATCTTTTGATCAAAATATGTGAACCGAGAGTCTCAAAGTTTTTTCATGTATGATAGATAGCATAAATGCTTCTTTAGGGATTTCCGTGGTGTATTGTCACATAGAGGTCAGACACCAGCTCAGGTATAACCTACAACACCGCCATATAGAAACCACATAGAGGTCAGACACCAGCTCAGGTAAAACCCTACAACAACCATATAGAGACACATAGAGGTCAGACACCAGCTCAGGTATAACTACAACACCACCATATAGAGACCACATAGAGGTCGGGACACCAGCTCAGGTATAACCTACAACACCCCATATAGAAACCACATAGAGGTCAGACACCAGCTAGGTATAACCTACAACCCCACTATGGGAGACAATAGAGGTCAGACACCAGCTCAGGTTAACTACAAACGCCAATAAGGAAACACATAGGGTCAGACACCAGCTCTGTTTTAACCTACAACCCCGCCATATAGAGACCACATAGAGGTCAGACACCAGCTCAGGTATAACCTACAACACTGCCATATAGAGACCAATAGAGGTCAGACACAGCTCAGGTATAACCTACAACACTGCCATATAGAGAACACAGAGGTCAGACACCAGTCAGGAATAACCTACAAACACTGCCATATAGAGAACATAGAGGTCAGGACACCAGCTCAGGTATAACCTACAACACCACCATATAGAGACACATAGAGGTCAGACACCAGTCAGTATTAACCTACAACACCTCCATATAGAGACCACATAGAGGTCGACACCAGTCAGGTATAACTACAACACCACCATTAGAGACCACATGAGGTCAGACACCAGCTCAGATACCACAACACCTCCTTTATAGAGACTACATAGAGGTCAGACACCAGCTCAGGTCACTACATTACAGTAATACGCACTGATCCATTAGATGTAAAAAAACCCTGAAATCAGGTACTCCCCGGAGCTTACGATGGTGTTCTTTCTTATGAGTCGTTCTTATTCCTTTTCCTCTGTCCGTTCACACCGCCATGATGATTGGGTCGGACAGCTCATCCTGCAGAAATTGCAACAAATATCTTGATTCCCAATTTCCAGCACTCTTAAATTATTCCATCTGTACAAATTCCCAGGGGTGGGAGAGTGGGTACAAGCTAACTTGGGGCCCTAGTTCGAGGGTTGGAGGGTGGGGAAAGGACTAACTCTGGAGTAATGCTAAACTATGGCTGCGGCCACTAATTATATTACCAGGTGGGAAACAAGACCCTAGTAGGTAGGAAAGGCAAGGCCCAGTCTTTTAGGTAGGTGGTTTCCCCCTTTGGGTAAGCTGTGTAGTTAGGGTCCCCTTTAATGGGCTGCAGCGTTAGGGACCCCCTTTGGTAGTATACAGGCAGTTAGGGCTTCCCATGAAGTAGTTACAGGCAGTTAAAGGGCCCCCTTTAGGTAGTTTGCAGGCAGTTAGGGGTCTCCTTTTTGCTAGTGTGCAGGAAGTCATGCCCCCCCCCCTTTAGCTACTGTGTTAGGTTAGTCAGGGCCCTTTAGTATTTAGGTAGCAGGGCCCCCCTTTTTAGTCAGGCCCCCTGTAGGTAGTTCAAGGGGGTCCCCTTTAGGTGGTAGGGCCCCTTGTTGTCAGGGCCTCCCTGTAGGTAGTCAGGGCCCCCTTTAGGTAGCCAAGGCCCCCCTTGTAGTCAGGGCCCCCTTTGTAGTCAGGGCCCCCTTGTAGCCAGGGCCCCCCGTTAGGTAGCCAGGGCCCCCCCTTGTAGTCAGGGACCCCCTTTAGGAAGCCAGGGCCCCCTTTGTAGCCAGGGCCCCCTTTGTAGCCAGGAACCCCTTTGTAGCCAGGGCCCCCCCTTGTAGCCAGGGCCCCCCCGTGTAGCCAGGGACCCCCCCCTTGTAGCCAGGGCCCCCTTTGTAGTCAGGGCCACCCTATAGGTAGTCAAGGCGTCCCTTTAGGTGGTCAGGGCCCCCCTTGTAGTCAGGGCCTCCCTGTAGGTAGTCAGGGCCCCCTTTAGGTAGCCAAGGCCCCCCTTGTAGTCAGGGCCCCCTTTGTAGTCAGGGCTCCTTGTAGCCAGGGCCCCCCTTTAGGTAGCCAGGGCCCCCCTGTAGTCAGGTCCCCCTTTTAGGTTAGCCAGGGCCCCCTTTGTAGCCAGGGACCCCTTTGTAGCCAGGAACCCCTTTGTAGCCAGGGCCCCCCCTTGTAGCCCGGGCCCCCCTTGTAGCCAGGGCCCCACCTTAGGTAGCCAGGGGCCCCCTGTAGGTAGTCAGGGGTCCCCTGTAGGTAGCCAGGGCACCCTATAGGTAGTCAGGGCCCTTTTTGTAGTCAGGCCCCTCCCCTTGTAGCCAGGGCCCCCCTTGTAGCCAGGGGCCCCCTTGAAGTCAGGGGCCTCCTTTAGGTAGGCAGGGGCCCTCCTTTAGGTAGGCAGGGCCACCTTTAGGTAGCCAGGGTCCCCTTTTAGGTAGCCAGAGGCCCCCTTGTAGTCAGGGGTCCCCTGTAGGTAGTCAGGTGCCCCTTTTGTAGTCAGCGCCCCCCTTGTAGCCAGGGCCCTCTTTGTAGCCAGGGCCCCACCCCTTGTAGCCAGGTCCCACCCCTTGTAGCCAGGTCCCCCTCCTTGTAGCCAGGTCCCCCTTTTAGGGAGCCCGGGACCCTGTAGGTAGCCAGGGGCCCCTTTTAGGTAGCAGGGACCCCTTTTCAGCCAGGGCCCTTTTGCAGCCAAAGGGGCCCCCCCTTTTAGCCAGGGGCCCCCCTTTGTAGCCAGGGACCCCCTTGTAGCCAGGGACCCCCTGTAGCCAGGGACCCCCTGTAGTCAGGGCCCCCTGTAGTCAGGGACCCCCTGTAGTCAGAGGGACCCCTTGTAGCCAGGGACCCCCTGTAGTCAGAGCCCCCCCTTGTAGCAGGGACCCCTTGTTAGCAGGAACCCCCCCTTGTGCCAGGAACCCCCTTTTAGCCGGGGCCCCCTTGTAGCCAGGGACCCCTTGTAGCAGGGACCCCCCCTTGTAGCCAGGGACCCCTGTAGTCAGGGACCCCTTGTAGCCAGGGACCCTGTAGTCAGACCCCCTTGTAGCCAGGGTCCCCTTGAGCCTGACCCTGTGTCAGGGCCCCCCTTGTAGCCATGACCCCCATTTTAGCCAGGGACCCCCTGTAGTCAGAGCCCCCCTTGTAGCCAGGACCCTTGTAGTCAGGACCCCCCTTGTAGCCAGGATCCCCCCTTGTAGCCCGGACCCCCCATGTAGCCAGGAACCCCCTGTATTCAGGGACCCACTTGTAGCCAGGGACCCCCTGTTGTCAGGGACCCTTGTAGTCAGGGACCCCCTTGTAGCCAGGGACCTCCTGTTGTCAGGGAACCCCTGTAGTCAGAGCCCCCCCCCCCTTGTAGCCAGGATCCCCCTGTAGTTTAAAAAAACAAAAAAAACCAACAACAAACAACCACTTACCTGGCTCCGGCTCCTGGTCACTCCGGCCGCTCCGAGCTGCCGCCGGCCTCTACTGCGGTCCTGCATAGGCGGCGCGGTGAAGTGACGTCACCGCGCTGCCTACGTCAGCAGTAAGGGCTGGCGCCCGGCAGGCTAAAGGCCGAGCGTCTTCAGCCTGCCAGGGAGATCAGCGGAGCGCAGAGCTAGTGGCGCTGTGCTCCGCTGACACCGCGCCGGCCCGGGAGTCGGGGACATTAGTCCCCAACTCCCGGGCCGGTCTCTGGGCGCTCGGGACGCGGGTCCCGGGCGCTCAGTAACCGGATGCACGGCCGGGCCCCGGGGAACTGCCTCCGGGGCCCACAGCGGCTCGGGGGGGCCCACCGGGGGATTCCCCGGTCCCCCCGGCGGCCCAGTCCGAGCCTGGCCCTGAGTAAGGATCACTGACCCGAAATGCGTCGGTTTATGCTGGTCACAGAAACCAATATGTATGTATGCAAAATTATCCAATCGTTTTAATAGACTCCATCCTGTTGTGCTCCATTCCTTGATTGGGAAGCTACTTATTCCATTTTTTCTGTGACTGCTTCTCCTACAGGGAGTGGTTCTCCCCACCATGCCTACCTTGAGTATACAACTTCTGATATAGGTTAACTGACTTTATATTGCTTATTTTGAACATAGAAAAAGTGATCTCACATTTTTTTCCAATCTTTTGGAGTGGTTAATCATAGATTGTTTCTTTGCCTTGTCTTGTTTGCTTTTAATGGAGGAGAGGGTAATCAATAGTGATGTCAGTTAAAGGAGGTGTGGCCCATGAATCGCCTGCTTGAAAAAGGAATGAAACATCGCATTAGGGATACGGACAATTCTGAAGCCGCTAGGTTTGTCATTTGATAAATCGACTTGTAATAACTGATGGCTGAAACTTATGAGGATATAGTAATCTATATGGATGTACCACAGGTTATGTCATATCTAAATGCATCATACATATTGCTATAAGAAATGTTTGTGATGTTTACAAAAGTATCAAGATAAAGTAACAGTGGATGAGTCCTGAATTGTGAATTTATGGCAGATTGCGTATCAAACCAGTTTGTTCAGTATTGATTGTAGTATTTAATAGACTAAGGTCACGTTCAATGGGAAAGAATCCATGGCATCAATACGGGCCTGTTTGGGATAATAAGATGGATTATTCCCTGCAAAGGCTACATGATGTGTGGTTCTATTGTCTGTGACATTTTGGGACTGAATCAATTCAGTTAGATGAAGAAACGCTAGCTGTTCTTGAAAAAACTGCCCTGAAAATTAATTAGGAGAATTACCTGACTCTAACTTATACGCATGATTATTCTGGATGTTTGTTTCATGATGAAAATATCAACATAAGGTTAAACCTATGGAAAAGTGATTTATGTCAAGCATAAGTTATTTGTGGGGACAAATGTTAAACCATGGGAAAGAACATTAAGTTGGTCATTAGTCAAAACATGTGATAATAAATGGGGAACAAGTCATTGGAAGAAGCGCTAGCATTACTTCGTCTAATGGAATTGAATCAGTCGCAAAATGTCACATGCATAGAGCTACACATTCTGTAACCTTTGTAGCTCCCTGGCAATGCTGTGCCACATGTCTGTCTCGTTCAAATGCTATGACATTGAACATGTTAATCCTCTTGAGAGGGGAGGAGATAGGAGGAAATGGTTATACATAGAGAATCATATTGGATTTGGCGTCTTGGAATGTGTTGTTCAAAGGGAATAAACTATAAGACTGATTTATTATATTAAGTATTTTTAGATTTATCATCACATATTTTGAAATCTTGATTATACATTCCAATATTTTTGTTTTTCTTTATATGGTTGTCACATGATTTGGATACAAATGATTTATTGGTCAGTTTATTGTGAATGTGTGCACCATGATTGTCTATGTTATGAAAAAGTGTAGTATACCATGTTTTACTGACCATACATTTATTTTTTTAAATGGATTCAAAATAAGTTTTGGGATTTTTTGGTGCTGTTTTTTCTTACCATTTTTTATGGTTTTCATTTTGTAGTCTGTTGAGGGTTTTGATGTTAGACAATGTAGTTGAAAATTGAAGTACTGTCTTTTCGTATTTTTTAGCTTTTTATGCAATTTTTTTTTCTTTTTTGGAAAAGAAATACAAAATTAGTTTTTAAATGTAATATTAATTCCAAAACTATATAAAACTATATAAAAGAGCAATAAATCAGTTTAAACAATAAATATACAATGAAATACAGTATAAAGTGTTTTTTTACCATTGTAATAATTATAATATGTTGGTATTAAATTACGTTAATCAAAAAGTTAAATTAGTATTTTTATACCATGTATTTACCTTTTTTTGTTTTAGTTAGGTTGACTAAATAGCAGTGAGTATTAGGTTTATGGAGTGTTTGACATAAAAGGTGACATTATAAATTGCGGTCCTTGTCGCATAACATGCTCCAAGAATTTTTTCATGAAAGGGTTTAATTGCCTGGATAAAACATTCTAAACATTAATTATTTTTCTTTGTAGGTTATAAATGACAGCATGCTTCAGTGCTTTACTGTTTAAAAAGATTTAAAACTTCAAGATTATTTTGTACTTCATGAGGAGTGCCTTTCATTTTTTGTTTTGAATTGTATATAGTCTGTTATTTCTGTCTTTGTTGATGTTCATTCAGGAGCAGTTATTGGAACTTGACAGGGTTTATAGCCCATAGAACACAAATAAATGTTTGATTGTGCAAAGGCAGTAGAAATTAGGTAGTTTGATTGATAGGGTTGACGTGAGTAAGTTTTCATATGCAGAAATATTTTTAAGCATGAAAAAGCTAGTAGTCATATATACAAAAAAGTCCTAAACTGCAAAAAACAAACAAGCCAGGAAATTTTTCTTTTTTTTTTTAAATAGGGCTGCAGCTAGGACATATAGTTGAAACCAGAAGTTTACATATATTACATAAAAAGATATATGCATTTTCTCACTATCTGACATGAAATCAGAATAAACCTTATCAATTTTAGGTCAATTATGATTACCAAAGTTATATCATATATAAGCTTATATATATATATTATATATATATATATATATATATATATATATATATATATATATATTATATATATATATATATATATATATATATAATATATATTATATATATATTATAATAATTATATATATATAAGTTATATATATTTATATATTTGCCAAATGCCAGAATAATGAATGAGATAATTTTTAAGATATTTGTATTACTTTCTGCAAAGTCAATAGATTACATATGCAAGGATTACTATGCCTTTAAACAATTTAGGACAGACTATGTGATGATGTCAGGTCTTTGGAAGCTTCTGATAGGTTTATTGGTAAAATCTGAGTGGATGTACTTTAATTCCACACCAGAAACACACTACTTCTGTGTGTAACATAATGGGAAAGTCTAAAGAAATCAGCCAAGATATCAGAAAGAGAATTGTGCACTTGCACAAGTCTGGATCATCCTTGGGTGCAATGTTGAGATACCTGAAGGTGCCTCGTTCATCTGTAGAAACAATTATATGCAAATACAAACAATATGCTAATGTCCAGCAACCATTCCGCTCAGGAAAGAGATGGGTTCCATGTCTCAGAGATGAATATGCTTTGGTCCGACATGTGCATATCAATCCAAGAACAAAAGCAAAGGACCCTGTGAAGTGGCTGACAGAAGCATGTAAGATTGTGTCATTATCCACAGTGAAACGAGTACTGTATCAACATGGGCTGAAAGGCCTCTCTGCCCAGAAGAACCCATTATTCAAAAAGAAACATATAAAGCAACAATATTGTTTGCAAATGCACACAGAAATAAAGACATATATTTTTGGAAACATGTCATATGGTTTGACGAAACTAAAACTGAATTGTTTGGACATAGTGGCCATCACTACATTTGAAAGAAAAAGGGAGGAGCTTAGAATCCTAAGAACACCATCACATCTGTGAAACAATGGAGTGTCAGCATCATGTTGTGGGGTTCTTGTGCTGCAGGAGGGACTGGTGCACTTCACAAAATAGATGACATCATGAGGAAAGATTATGTGGCAACATCCCAAGACATCAACCAGGAAATTAAAGTTTGTGTGGAAAGAACTTTTCCAAATGGACAATGGAGGAATAGGCCAAAATTCCTATCAACTATTATAGGAAGCTTGTGGAAGGATATCCATAAACATTTGACCCAAGTCATGCAGTTAAAGGATAATGCTACCAAATATTAATGAAATGTTTGTACACTTCTGACTTTGCATAGAGTAATAAAAATGCCTTCAAATTCTTTTTCTCGCTCTCATTATTCTCGCATTTGGCAAATATAAGTTGTCCTAGGTAAAGTTTATTATACTTTCATGTCAGATAGTGAGAAAAACATGCATACGTGTCTTTTTATATAATGTATATAAACCTCTGGTTTCAACTGTGGACTGAGTCCAGCTATGATCTAACAATGATGATACAGATGATAAACTGTGCTTTAAATCTATTTCAGAAATTACACCACAACTAGAGATGGGCGAATTGATTCTAACGAAGTGGAATTCGTTTAAATTTCAGGAAAACTTCGGTTCGGAACGAAGTCGAACTTTGGGGTACTTCGGGTGAACTGCGAGCACATGGCGCTACATGGGGCAAAGCACTCTGGGAGGAAGAAGGGCATTGCCTGCATGACATGTGCAGAGGTGAAACAAATCAGAGACTGACGGGATTCTGAGACGTCACCGCACTCCGGCGCGACCGCTTGAGCTCAACCGCTCTCACTGTACTGATCAGGAAGGTGCTGCACGGCTGAAAGCATTAACTGAAGAATTGATTTTTATATATCGATTACATGAGGGGTGTCTCAGCTTGTCCTCAGAGACTGTTCACTTAATGTGTTCTATATCTAATATTTGTGTATTGGATCTGAAATCCAGTGTGCTTCCCACTGCAGCTGCATATACCATTCAATATCCAAGTGGGATCTAGCCAATTTCTGTGTATTTAATATAAATAAACACGTTTTTACAATACAAATACCAATTCACTTTGGCTGCTCAAATTCTATTGCGCAATTTACATCCAGGGGTTAATTAAGCGTTTTTTTGGCTGGTGTGCGCCCCCAAAAAACCGTCTTTTCAACCCCAAAATAATAAAATTTTTCCCTGTAGAAAAATTTCACAAAAAATTTTAATTAAAACTGTATCTCTTGTTGGTGGCGTAAAAAAAAACGCAATTGTAACACCTAAAAAGCTACTATTTTGTGCGGCTAAATTTCCCTTTGGGCGAAATTTTTACATCCAGGGGTTTAAATTTTAAGCGTTTTTTGCTGGGTGCTGACCCCCAAAAAAACCGTTTTTTTCAACCCCAAAAAATTTTCCATTTTTCCTTTAGCCTAATTCATGTCCGAATTTAAATTTAAAACCCTGTTTGTGCATTTCCCTTTTTTAAAACACACAGTTTTTTTTAAACGACACATAAAGAAAATTTTTCCGGGCCATTTGGGAGCGAAATTTTTAACCCAAAGGGGTTCCCCAAGCTTGTTACGGGGTTCATTTGGAGTCAAAAACAGGGGGTATATTTATCTTTTTTAGAACAAAAAAGTAAGTCCGACCCCCGAGGTGGCCCGGCTCTTTCACCTGCGAGTGGCAGGGCACAAAAAATTCCTGGGAAAAATGGGCCCGGTCGCAGCACAGCAAGGGGACATCGCAGCAAAGGGGTTTACTCCCTTTAAAGGGCCACCCAAATGCCGCATCATTTGCGGGCCCTGGTTGTTCAGCAACCAAGGGTTTTTTGATTGGTTTTACTAGGGAATCCTCTTCCCCCAGTTGCAACTGACAACCCCACCAAATTTGGGGGAAACCTCAGACACCCAAACCCCTATTGGCAAGGGCCCCGGGGGCGGGTCAGCGGGCCCCCACCTGTCCTTAACCCGCCTCGGGCCCATCCAGTTCCCCCCAGCCAGAGATCAAAAAGTGGTCTTTGGGGTCAGGGGGCCAATAAAAAACGAGGTGAACAATTTTAGGAGGGGATCAGACTACTTGGCAAACGTAGAAAATGGGCCCCCCCCCAAAAACGCCTGCTTCTTGGGAGTAGGTGGCAAAGTATAGATTTTGGGGAGGGGCATTGGGGGGTTTATGTTTTTAAGAGGTCAGCCTCGGCTTTCCAAACCGGGGATGAAAGGGCAAACATGACGATTAAACACAAATAGATGAAAAAATTAGCCAACCGACTTGGGAGCTGGGTGAGGCAAGGGCTTTATCATCGTCAGGAGAAGAGGGGGTCACGCGCATCAGGCACAGCGCAGCCAGCAAGTGGGTCGTGTGGGCCGTGAGTCAGCAGGATAGCGCAGTGTGAGGTTTGGGGGCCAAGCCCACAGGGGAAAAAAACCCGCTTCGCAGGTCCAAGAAAGTACCGGCACAGTGGCTCAGTCGAGGCAGCCCGCGGCAGTAGTCACTCAGTGCGGAGCGTTGGCGGAAAATCCGATACTCGCGTGTGTGGAAGTTCTTGCTAAGACACCGGAGGAGCCTACAATGGTTATATGTAAAATCTGTGGGCCAGAAAGTGAAGTGTGGCCAGGAGCTAATGTTGGCACCACTCCCTGATCGCGTCCAACACAAGCCGCATCACCATCCGTGGCCATGGTATAAACTGGCTCAGATGTGGTTATCATCCTAGCCACCCGCAAGCAACATCACAGCAGCAGCGCCCAGTGGCATGCATGCCATTGAACCATCAAGGCCCCACCTCCTCCTTGCATAAGGGAGCAAGTTTCTCATTGACATCATATCCCGGTCAAATGCTCCTGCTCCTCATCTACTCTTGGCGCCGAGCAGTCCTTCAAGCGAGGCGATGCAAAGCGAGCAACATATGCATCCATCCATCCAAGGTGCAGCATCTAGACCGAGCTCCTGTCCCAAGTTGTTGGTATTGCATCCCTCCCTTTCCAAATGGTGGACTCTGCACCATCAGAAACTAGATGGCTTGTGCCGAGCCGAATGGAAGTTCCAATCCGTAATTTCTTTTCCAAAAAGCATACCTACACGTCAAAAATATGTATAACAGAAGGTGGGTCAGTCCTTGAGCTTATCGTTTTGTTCCAAGTGCACGGCAGCGCGACGTCCTGATCTGTAACTACGGTCAGCGGTCAGTACATTCCTTTACGGCCCACTGGTGCATGTGCTTCCTGCCAGGCACACCACAACTTGGACAGGAGAGCGCCGCATCCTCCCCACGTTGTCAAACTGCTGCACCTGCACCAATGGTCCTCCTCCTCCTCCTTCCACCACCACCACCATCTCACCTCCCACAAAATGCTTCCATCATACCACATGTTAGGGCACAGCGTGTCACGGCAGTTTTCTACACCTGACTTGCCTCGCGAACAGAAGTCACACAGGGGAGGAACTGCTCCGCGTCAAACACAAGAAATGTGTATGTGTGGCTTCTCCGCGCCAACGCAAATCGGAACCATGGTGAACGGACAATGGAGGACATGGTGTTCGCGCTGCACCTAGGAGGGATGTCCATGCGCCCTGCATGCGCACGTGTTCAATCTGTGTTGTGGAAAAAAAGTTTCCTAAGTCTTCCACCGATCTTCCAGAACATCAGGAAAATGGCCAGGAAACTGTGCATCGCAACTTGTATCCATTCGTAACAAAAGTCCAGAAACACACCCTCCTCGAGTTGCAGCGGTAGAACCCTTCCCCCAACACACTCTGAATCGATGTTTCCCACACCCTGGAAATTCCCAGCCTTCACCATGTTGGACCGAGACTTAGAAACTGAAAAAAGGCCAATTAATGATTTGTAATGATCCAGGCAGACAAAGTACTCTCCCCTGTGTAACTTGATGCACCAGTGGCAGCTCATGTGTGACACCTGCCGTATGTTGAGGCCATTTCGATGAGGCGACGTTATTTGCAGGTCGCCCAGGAGACTACGGGATGAATAACTCATTCCACTGCTTCAATGTCCTGGAACAGATGCTGAAAAATCTGTCTGGGCATGGACCTGATAACGTTGTCGACTACCATCTCGTGGCCACAGATCCCGGTGGGGACTGAAAATGAGAGAGAGGAGAAGGAGACATTGGAGCAGAAGCTTGTCTGGTGAAATGAGTGGATTTTCTACCCAGGTTACAAGAGAGAGGAGCAGGAGCAGCGTGGAGAGGTGGGAATGGAGATGAGAAAACAGGCAGAGACCCCCAAGTGGTAGCACCGGGCAGTATACAGTGAATGGTGGCAGAGCCCCCGGAGTCACTTGTGCAGATGGCCCACAGCATGCTGATTTGCCTGGTAGTGACAGCCGAATATCAGCATCCGCAGAGATACTTCTGCACTCCACCCTATATGGACCTCGTCTACCCGGTCCAAAATGGGAGCCTTTTTCCCAGCATTGAAGGATAGCCAAACTCAAATGAGCTATAAAGGGAAACCTCCCGTAATCAGTTGCCACGCTAGGTGCTGCATCGTCCCTCACCAGACAGGTCTGACCGTGGGTTCTCTCACGCTCACTGTACTACCTGCCGCAGACCTCAGGGGGAAGGTGGTGGGGTAGGTGCATACTAGCTCAGTCAACAAGGGAACCTAAGTCGAGTCACTGATGACAATCCTTCACCCGCCTATGAGGAGGCAGTCGCCGAGCTAGCAGCGAGCAGGACCAGGAGCAACCCTGAACCAAAAAACAGGGGTTTATTTTTTTTATTGGTTGGGGCCCCCCCCCCCCCCCCTACTTGACAGCACTCTGCACCTCTATTAGAAGATCCGCTGGACTACTGGCAGCCAAACTGATGTGTGGCCCAACTTTGCCAGTTTGTAGTGGAGAAGCTGTCCTGCCCGGCCAGTAGGTTGGCCATCAAGCGAGTGTTTCAGTGCGGCGGGGCCATGCGTTAACCCCCATTTCGTTTCCTCTGAAATTGTGGAATGGACTGACCGTTTGTCAAGATTGAATCAGCGTGGATCGGCCATGATTTTGCACACACCCACGCCCCAATGACTTAGCGACAGTACTGTTCAAACTCCTGCCTCACCACTATTCTGATGCCGCCTACCAGGCCTGAATGCCACCCATCCGCTGCCAGTTTCTCCATCTGCCTACCACACCATCTTACCAGGGACTGGTATTGCCACCCACCTCAACACTCATTCGTTTGTGCCAGCTGTATTACCGCTATGCTGCTGCTGTTGCCTGTTGCCCAACATCACAGCTGTGTCATTGTGCCACTCTCTGAACCATCATGCTTTGCTGCCTAGCCGGCCGCACCCCCAAATCTCTGTCATTGTGCCACTCTGTGGCCCTACTCCTTTTTTTTGGCCACCTCCAGAATTGTCATTGTGCCACTGTCCTGACCTCATCTGCTGCTGGCCTGCTGCCATGTCCTCCACACGTTCATTGAGCCACTGCCTGACCCTCAAGCTGCTTGCCGCAGTGACCTCCGCTCTCATCATATGTGCCACTCTGTGGCTTCCACCTGTTTTGCACCTATCCCGAATGTCCCCTTGTGCCACTGCCTCTGACCTCATTGTGCTCGCTGTGACTCCTGCCGTCCCTCCACAACTGGTCATTGACCACACTGTGGCCTAATACTGTTTTGCCACCTCCAGTAATGTCCATTGTGCCCCCTAGCCTGACCTCAAGCTCTGGCGCCGTGACCTCCGCTCTCAGTCATTGTGCCATTCTTGGCTTCCTCCTTTTTGCCACCTCCAGAATGTCATTGTGGGGCCACTGCTGACCACAGTCTGCGCCCTACGGCCGTACCTCCGCTCTCATCATGCGCCATCTTGGCTTCCCGCCTGTTTTTCCACTCCAGAATGTCATTAGTGCCACTAGCCTACCTCATGCTGCTGTCGCCGAGACCTCCGCTTCTCGTCATTGTCCATTCTGTGCGTCCCTCTGTTTTGCCACCCTCCAGACATGTCATTGGCCACTGCCTGACCTGCATCGCTGCCGCGTGACCTCCGCTCTCATCATTGTGCCATCTGTGGCTTTCCTCCTTTTTGCCACCTTCCAAATGTCATTTGTGCCACTGCCTGACGTTCATGCTGCTGCCTGCCTACCTCCACTCTCATCATTGTGCCATTCTGGGCTTCCTCCTGTTTTGCCACCACCAGAATGTCATTGAGCCACTGCTTGACCTAGATGCTGCTGCCCGCCGTGAAGCTCCCTCTCAGTCATTGTGCCATTCTGTGGCTTCCGTCCTTTTTTGCCACCTCTAGAATTTCATTGTGCCACTGCCTGACCTCATGCTCTGCCAGCCAGTGACCTCTGCTCTCATTTCATTGTGCCATTCTTAGGCTCTCCTCCTTTTTTGCCACCCCAGAATAGCATCTTGTGGCACTCTGCCTACCTCATGCTTCTGCCGCCCGACCTCCGCATCTCAGTCATTGTGCCTTTCTGTGGCTTCCCCTCCTGTTTTTGCTACCATCCAGAATTTATTGTGCCACTCGCCTGACCGTCATGCTGCTGCACGCCCGTAACCTCCGCTTCTCAGTCATTTGCCATTCTTGCTTCCTCCTGTTTTGTCACCTTCCAGAATGTCATTGTGCCACTGGCCTGACCTCATCTGCTGCTGTGCTGCTGCCGTGTCCTCCACACTGTTCATTTGTGCCACTGCCTGACCTCATGCTGCTGGCCCCGGCCGCCGTGACCTCCGCTCTCAGTCATTGTGCCATTCTGTGGCATCCTCCTGTTTTTCCACCTCCAGAATGTCATTGTTCACTGCCTTACCTCATACTGCTGCTGTTTGTGACCTCCCCACCATGTGTAAAATTTTTTTAAAAAAACAAAAACCCCCTAACTGTGTGATTGTGCCACTCGTGGCCTTAATACTGTTTGCCCACCCATCCAGAATGTCATTGTGCCACTGTCTGACCTCATGCTGCTGCTGAGGCTTCTGCCATGTCCTCAACACTGTGTCATTGTGCCACTTTCTGACCTCATCTGCCTGCTGTGGCTTGCTCCCCGTGTCCACCACACTGTGTTCATTGTGCCACTTTCTGACTCAACTCGATCTGCTGCAGTGGTGCTGCCGTGTCCTCCACACTGTGTCATTGTTGCCACTGCCCGCCTCATAATGCTGCTGTTGTGACCTCCACTCTCAGTCATTGGTGCCACTCTGTGCCTAGTCCTGTTTTTGCCACCTCCAAATGTCATTGTGCCACTACCTAACCTCATGCCTTGTTTGCCGCCGTGAACCTCCCCCCACCGCTCGTCATCATTGTGCCATTCTGAGGCTTCCTCCTGTTTGGCACCTCCAGAATTCATTTGTGCCACTGCCCCACCCATACTGCGCTGTTGTGACCTCCACTCTCAGTCATTTGTGCCACTCTTGTGGCCTAGGTCCGTTTTTTTTCCACCTCCAGAAAATACATTGTCCACTGCCGTAACCTCATCGGCTTCTTCAGCCGCCGGTGACCACCGATCTCGAGCTCGATGTCCATTCTGTGGCTTCCTCCTGTTTTGCACCTCCAGGAATGTCAAATGTGCCACTCGCCGAACCTCATACTGCTGCTATTGTGACCCTACACTGTGTGATAGTGCCACTCTGGGCCTACATACTGTTTTGGGCCACCTCCATAAGTGTCATTGTGCACTGTCAGACCTCCATGCTGCTGCTGTGGCTGCTGCGTGTCCTCCACACTGTTTCAATGTGTGTCCACTTTCTGACCTCATGCATCTGCTGTTGCTGCTGCCGTTCCTCCACTCTGAGTCCATTGAGTACTACCTGACCTCATCTGCTGCCTCCTGCCATGAACCTTCCCGCTCTCGAGTCATTGTGCCATTCTGTGGCTTCCTCGCTTTTTTGTGCCACCTCCAGAATTTGTCATTGTGCCACGTTCCTGACCTCATGCTGCTCGTGGCTGCCGCCATCCCCTCCACACTCTGTCACTAATGATTGCCACACCCTGAGCTCTCAGCCTTGATTTTTCCAGCTTTCGCTGGCATGACTTTAATATCAGCCTACATTCCCGCATGAGTTTTTTGGGTCAGCTTTGCCCTCTTAAGTGCCCAGGAATTTTATAGTGAAGCAATTCTAAGAGCGTCGGCAGTCATCTGCTTGTCATACTAAAACACATCATTGTAACTGAAGACCAACCAAGCTCCCTCTGCATATTTAAGCATGGTACAACATTCTATACAGCAGTCACCCTGCAGGCATCTGTGGGCAGCTGAAATAGCTGCTTGTTTAAATAACGCTATTCGACCCAAATTTATTTTTGTCGGAAAATTCGGCGAAGTGACCGAATCGAATTTTTGAGAAATTCGCCCATCTCTAGTCATGAGACGTTGCTTTAACGTCACAAAGGGGGTCCACAGTTAGACTAGCTCTGGACAAAAGCTGATTGATATGTCACACAACTTTTCTAGACACTGGATGTGTGGTCCAGATATACCCTTAAATCCCCTAGTCATCGGAAGAAAATTGTTGGAATATTATAGTGGGACCTAGTGGCGCAAAGGGGTCAAGAAAAGCTTTGACAGGATGCATTGTTCTGGGACGCCCCCCCCGATTCCAGATAGAAGAAAGTAGTTATCAGATAAAAGGTGAAAAGTGCCAAATGGGTGCTGTAAAAGAGTAACCCCCATGTTATAATTCTATTACTACTACTGTATAAATAAGAAGGAAAATAAAGTCAAATTAAAGCAAAGACCAGACACAAGGACTCCCTGTGTGACCTTTAGCTTTAATGTTTTTGAGCAACTATTATTTATAGCAACATTACAATACTATGAAGCTTGTGCTGTAATTCATGTATGGGGAAAAAAGTCTGTAGACTGTTTAGCTTTTAGGTGGTGAACATTTTTATAGGATATTCTTTTTTTTACCACCTTTGTATTTTGTACTTTGCTAACTACAATAATACAAGAACAGTTATTCATAGATCAAGAGTATTTTTCTAACTACATGATGTAACTCAGACTCCCAGACATCCTGGCTGGTGTCCTACATCTTCCTGGTAGAAGACTTAAAAGATTCATGTCCCACACTAAAGAAGAACTAATCTTTGTCTATGGACTTGATAATTGTTAGGACAGTGTTATAGAAAAAGTGGGTTTTCCCACAAAGAATATAGTTGCCATATATACTTAAGTATAAGTCGAGTTTTTCAGCACAAAAAATGTGCTGAAAAATACGTCCTTGGCTTATACTCGAGTCACTGTCGGCGTTCGGGCGCTGCCATGGCCTGGGCGAAGTCGGCGATCTCTTCACCTCTATGCGACTCCTCTGGAGCGCATACTGGTGAAGATACAACTGCGGAGCAGAGAGCGAGCACTCCCTTCTCTTCAGCGGACACCTGCAGACTTGTGACCGTCCGGAGTATCCAGCACAGTCGATTTGAGTGCCATCACGTTGCCTGCGCGGCCTGATGACATCATCTCACCTGTACCAGAAGACGGAGAGCCTCGGAGTCGGAGCAGCGAAGTAGAGAGGTAAGTACTTGTATATATATATATTTTTTTTTTTAAAAAAAAACCTGTTTATACCTGCCTATACCTTCCTATAATCTGCCTATGTGGGACATATATCTGCCTAAACCTGCCTATGGGGGACATAAACCTATCTATAACTGCCTATACATGCCTATGGGGGACATATACCTGCTTATAATGTAACTGCATATACCTGCCTATGGGAGACATATACCTGCCTATACCTGCCTATGCCTGCCTAATGGGGACATATACCGGCCTATGGGGGACATTAAACTGCCTATACCTGCCTAAGTAATTTTATTGGTATCTATTATTATTTGTGAAATTTACCAGTAGCAGCTGTATTTTCTACCCTAGGCTTATACTCGAGTCAATACGTTTTCCCTGTATTTTGTGGCAAAAGTAGGTGCCTCGGCTTATATTCAGGTTGGCTTACACTCGAATATATATGGTTTACACTTAGAAAAGAAATGCTCATCACAAGATATCCCAGATTTACTGTTAGTATAGCACCACTTGCTGTTTTTTTTCAATATTTTTACTGTGTCCACCTTAGTAAGTTTTGTTGATTTAATTATGAACCATTGGCAACATGTGTGATTTTTGGCACAAAGGCACCATTTTTTGCGCACATTTGTAGCGTAGAATGCATCTGAATCTATGAACCTGTTCTACTGCAGGTCATAGATTTAGCACTTTCTAGCTACAAAGCAACACTTCTGGCTCAGGTAAACCACTTTTAGAGTGCTCTCCCTGTTCCAGTAGTAATGTGCCTGGATTTTCTGTACTAAAGATATAAAGGTGTAGCTTCCTATGGTTGTAGTGCGACATGCCTGCAGCAGGCCCACCTCCCCCATTTCAGGCGCATTACAGAGTGCCGCAGGTGCTCTGTAATGCACCTGATATTGGAGTGCACCTGGTTACAAATAGAGCGAATAGGGCTGTGCTAGTTTTTTGGCTAGACACCAGACTTCTAGCACGGCCCCGTTCATACATGTTGCCCTATATTCATAGTTGGAAAACCCCTTTAAAGTAAGGCACTTATTTATTGCCAGTCTTTACTGTTTTACTCTGCAATGGTCTAAAAGAATGATACAATACAATTGGATGTGTACACCACATGAATATAAACAATTACCTTATGTAACACTATGTTTAGTGTTACTGACTAATAAAATATAAAAAAAATAGTAAAAAACGTAAAGAGGTTCTGAGTTTGAGACCTAACACAAGATGTTGGAATGCAGTAATGTTCTATATAGTTTCTTCAGAAAATCAGAGTTGGGAGCAGCAGTGGGCCTTCACCCTTCCAGTGGGCACCAACATCCGTTCAACTTTACTGGGTGCTATTACTGGCCCTGATGCATTGCTAAAACAAATCTGCTGCATTTCTGGAAGAGGGTTAGGTTCAAATGACAATTATTTAATGCCTCAGGGTAGACAGTAAGAGGTCACCAAATGTTCACTAATTATAAATATTGTTGGTTGAATCTGGTCCTGTTTGGATCGACTGTACTTTTGAAAACATTCAGTTTCAGGACATTCTGAACCTTAAACCATAAATCTAGCCCTAATCCTGACCATAATCATAACACTAACCTTAAATGATTTTTTTCACTGAATTTAAATGGGTTAACTTGCCTGTTCCCTGGAGTTTCCCACCTGCGTTGCTGTCACTCTGACATCACTTGTGTCTGATGTCACTTCTGCTCCAATATTACATGAATAACTCTTGGAAGTAATGTCGGAAGTCAGTGCTACGGGATTGGAAATAAGTAAGTTAACCGATTGAAAGCCCAGTAGAAAAAACCTAACCCTAACTCCAATTTAGGGTTATGCATCCAATCAATTTTTAGGTAAATATCACCAACAATTGATTTGGGCCAAACCAAATCAAAGAGCCCAAAACTATAATGCGCAGAAAAAGGTGATATAAAATAATACCTATTGTTCAACGCATTGACTTAATTTTGTCCTTCTTTCCGGTGGGTTTCTAAGACGTCTACCTCTAATTTGAGAAATAAAGCTGTTCAGCGTAAGTGAATGGGGTATTGAGCTATATTATCACACACAACAACATGGACAAGAGTGCTACTGTATAGCTGGGTCCTGCATGTGCTAAAAATGTGGAGGCCTTTCTCTAGGTATCAAAAGAGGTGTCTACAATGTAGGTTCACATCTGAAATGAGGTAACCTTGCCAATGGTGAACGGGCTCTCACAATGTGATCAATATGTGCACAAAGAACCACTGAAAGACATGTCTTTTAGCTGTAATGTAGCAGTAATGCAGTTTGAAATAATTCATATGTTCAATGTTTGCCTCTGTCTGGACATTTGCAGAATGCGGCTGGATCTGTTTTTGTGCGTTTGAAAAGAAAACAGCTCTCTTTTTCAACTTGAATAAATCCTTTGAAAATGCACAAAAATATAACAACTCCTCCAGTTAGTTTAGTTTCTAAACTGCACTAAGGAGTAGTGATGAGCGATTACTTCAACTATCGTCATCGGGTCGATAGTCGATATCGGCAATTATCAAGATGATTTCCGATAGTCGATAATAGATTATCGCCGATGACCATTAAATTCTATGGGAGAGGAACAACACCTTCATTCTTACACCCAAACAGGGCTGGAGAAGCTGGAATTAACATCCACAACAGTAAACTGGATATGTGCTACATCTTAGGCAACACACTTAGGTTATAAAAGCCACAGAAAGAAAATCACAGACCATTCACTATCCCTGTCTTGTACCACAGCATGACCCTTAAACCGGCATGACCCATAAATTAAAAAGTGCCAGAAGACAGTATGATTTGAACCACCATTTTACTTGAACTGGACATTGATTATCCATGTCCTGGGCCACAGCATGAGCCCCGAACCTGCATGACCCCCAAATCAAAAAAGTGCCGGAAAAAGAAGTCTTTTAACCACCATTTTAGTTGAACTGGACATAGACTATCCCTGTCCTGTACCGCAGCATGACCCTTACATCTACATGACTCACAGATTAAAAAGTGCCGGAAAAAGGAGTCTTTGAACCACCATTTTAGTTTCACTGGACATAGACTATCCCTGTCCTGGGCCACAGCATGAGCCCCAAACCTGCATGACCCCGATTTAAAAAGTGCCGGAAAAAGGAGTCTTTGAACCACCATTTTAGTTGAACTGGACATTGACTATCCCTTTCCTGGACCGCAGCATGACTCCAAAATCCGCTTGACCCACATGACGATGATGATGACGAAATTTGTGGCCATGACTGGGAGGACGAGGAGGTAACACTGCTGGATGCAGGTTGCATTAACCACTGAAGAACAGATTGACGAAGCTGTTCGTTACTGAGATTCACAGGGACCTGACCCAGCGATGACAGGCCTGACGGTCCTGCAACCGATGATCCGCTGGCTTGCGTGTGGTCACCAGCACTGGAAGGAGCACCTTCTCTCATACCTCTACCTCCATGTCCTACACCCTCTTTGCTCGCTTACCACCTGCATTTCGCTCCATGTTCAGAAAGATAAAAATTTAAGAAGGTATGGAAATTTTTTGACAGTCTCTTTAAAAAAAAGGAGGGCCAAATCACAGCTTTTTCTTAAACCCTTTAAAATTTTCCCTTTACACCAAACTAGGATTAGAACTAAAAATTGTTTTCTACAAAATACCTGGGGAAAATGCAGTCTAGTGGAAGAAATTTAAGAAAAATCACGTGTTCTTCCTTCAGCCCAGGGATTTTAAAAACTCCCCAGAGGACTGGGAAAATTGATAGTTTTTCAACAAAATATATAAAAAGTGCGCTCTCTGCCCCAAAAACTGAGATTAAAACGAGCGCAATAAAATTTTTCAGAAGTTACTTTGGTTTGGAGAAATTGCGTTTTTTGAAGCAAGGGGACAAACGAAACAGTTTGCTAAAAAATTTTTTCAAAATTTGTTGTACAACGTGGCTTTTTTGGAAAAAAACTGGGGCCCCCACCACGGGGCAATACAGCAATTTAAAAGTTATAGGGAAATAAAAAAAACGGGGGTTTTTTTTGCACCAATGAAATACCCCCAACAGAAAATTTCGAAATTTCTGTACCCAAATTTAAGTCCCAAGGTGGTATTTAAAAAAAGGGGGCGAACCAAATGAAATTTACAGCTATTTAAAGTTATCCCGGAAAAAGAAAAGGGGGTTTTTTGGGCACCAATGAAAAACCCTGCAATTACTAGAAAATTTTCTGTATCCTAATATAAGTACAAGATGGGTCTTTAAACCCAAAAAGGGCCCTGGGGCCAAAGTGCAAAACACCTAAAAAAATTTTGTGTACGGAAAAAAAAGGTTTTTTTTGCCCCTATAAAATACACCCGCAATTATGGGAAAAATTTTTCGAAAGTAATATAAAAAAAGGGTTTGGGTCTTTGAACAAAACGGGGCGCCCCAAAAAGTGAAAAAACACCAAATTTTAAATTTTGTGAAAGGAAAAAAAAAAAAGGTCTTTTTTTGCCCCTTTAGGGAAATCCACCTGAAATTACTGGGCAAATTTCGTATCGTAATTTTAAAAAGGGGGAACGAATTGTTTTCAAACAAAATTGGCTTCGTTTAAAATTTAGGAAAACTTCGGTTCTAAATAAAGGGTCAAAATTTTTGGGGTACTTCGGGGGAAAACGAAGCGTGCTTTTGTATTGATAGAATGCTGCGAGCACATGGCGGTTTACATGGGGCAAAGAACTCTGGGAGAAGAAGGGCATAGCCTGCATGACATGTGCAGAGATGGAAGCAAGCAAAGACCGGCGGATTCTGTGACGTCACCGGCACTATATAAGTCCGGGCGCGACACTGGGATCTCATACGCTCTCACTGTAACTGAGTAGGGAAGGGTGCTGCGCGCTGCTTATGTCAGCTGATGCTAAATAACTCATTTTTATACGCGATTTTTTGGGGTCATAGATTGTCTCTGAGACTTGCTTCTCTTAACGTTCTAATTCAGATTTTGTGGGGTATTGGAACCTGAAGTCCAGTGTGCGCCAATGCAGCTGCATAATACATTTTAATGCTATCCTGGCTCACAGCAATCATATTTTTTGAAAAAAAAAAAAAATCCAAGGGTTTATCTAAGCCTGTTCCTGTTGTATTCATTAAGAAACCAGCGATTTGGACAATCCAAAATAACCACTTACTTTGTTTGGTTGCTCGTTTATTTTGCGCAATTAAGATCCAGGGGTTTATTAAGCGTGTTTCAGCTGTGTGGTCACTAAAACGAAACGTTCTTTTCTCCGCCAAAAAAGAAATTTTTGCCTGTAGCATAATTCACAACCACAGGTTTAATTACAAGTTTTTCTGTGTGTTGTGTACCGGAAATTACACGCATTTTAACACGCTACAAGCTGTAATTTTTGGTTGCTCATTTCTTTGCGCAATTTAATCCAGGGTTAATTAAGCGTTGTTCTGCCTGTTGTGGTCACTAAAAGAGGGACGGTTCCTTTTTCACCGACAAAAAGATATTTGCCTGTAGCATAATTTACAACCAAAGGTCAATTACAAGTTTTCTGTTGTTTGTGTATCGTAAAATTACACGCCAATTTTAATACACGCTAAAAAGCTGTAATTTTTTGGTTGCTCATTTCTTTTGGGCAATTTTTACATCCAGGTGTTAATTTAAGCGTTGTTCCTGCTGTTGTGGTCACTATAAAGAAAGTTCTTTTTCACCGTCAAAAAAGACATTTTGCCTGTAACATATTCACAACCGAAGGTTCTAATTACAAGTTTTCTGTTGTTGTGTACCGTAAAATTACACGCCATTTTAACACGCTACAAAGCTGGTAATTTTTGGTTGCTCATTTCTTTTGCGCAATTTAGATCCAGGGGTTAATTAAGCCGTTGTTCTGCTATTGTGGTCACTAAAAGAAACGTTCTATTTTCACTCCAAAAAGAAAATTTTGGCCGGAATAAAGAAAGCAAAATTCAAATCTGAAGGTTAATTAAGCCTGTTTGTTGCTTTTTTATGCAGTCTAAATATACACAGTGTTTTTTAAAACGGCACATACAAGTCAATTTTCATGCCCCATTGTGGAGCCGCAATTTATAATCCAAGGGTTACCCAAGCTTTCTTAATGGTCATTTGGAGTCCAAATACAGGTGTGTATTTTAATCATATAACAGATACTTCATCAAACATTGTCGTATACACATTTAAGAACAAACTAGTCCCAACAGAGATGTGGCAGGAGCTCTTCACCTGCGAATGGCAGTGGCCAAATATTGACCTGGACAGCGCAGCCCAGGTCGCAGCACAGCAAGGGATGTCGCAGCAGGGTCACTCGTGAGTGCCCCAGCTGATGCTTGTCATCTAGCGGCCGTGTGTTGTTCATATAAGCAACCCAATGTTCTGATTGGTTGACTAGGTCATCCACTCTCTTCCTCCTAGATGACATCTGACAACCCCAAGCCAAGGAGTCGGTCGGAACGTCAAGTCATAACCCCTTAGTTGGCATGGCCCGGGAGCGCGGGTCAGCGGCCCCTCACCTGTCCTCAACCCGCCACGGTCCCATCCTGTTTCCACTACCAAGATCTACTATTGTCTGGGCCAGCGCCCTATACAGTGAGGATGAACAATTGAGGAGGGCAGTCAGCAGATACTGGCAGCGAAAAATGGGGGCCAATATCCCCTGCTTCTTGCAGTATTGATGTGGAGAGTGGCATGGGAGGTTTTTTGGCGAGTGGAAGCCTCTGCATACAAACCGTTCGAGGAAGGACAGCATGACAATCAAACACTCATAAGTATAAACATGGTGGGTTTGAATCCAGTTTCTGCATTACACCATTTGTTCAAATGCAGCGTATGAACATGAACTGAAGGAGACCATAACTACATGAATTGTTTTATAGAGTGCTTTATTTTTACATTCGTGCATTGTTGCTGGAATTTCAGACAAAACTGAATGGGACAGAAAACAAAAAAGACAGCTGCAAAACTGGCTATGTATAAAAAGGGGAGGCCCCTCCCCTGTTAATGGTGTAAAAAGGGGAGTTCTCCCCAATTAGTAGGTGAAAAAGGGAGGCCCCTCCCCTGTTAAAGTGAAAAAGGAGGAGGCCCTCCCCTGTTAAAGGTGGAAAAAGGTGGAGGCCCTCCTCTTAAAGGTGGAGAAAAGGAGAGCCTCACCCCGAAAAAGAAAGGGAAAAATGAGATAAAGGGGAAAAAGGGGAGGTACCTCCCCTGTTAAAGGTGGAAAAAGGAGGACATCCTGTTAAAGTTGGAAAAAGAAGGCCCTCCCCCTGTTAAAGGTGGAAAAAGGGGAGGCCTCTCCTGTTAAAGGGTGGAAAAAGGGGAGGGCCCCTCCCTGTTTAAAGGTGGAAAAGGGGAGGCCCTCCCCTGTTACAGGTGGAAAAAGGGGAGGTCCTCCCCTGTTACCTGTTCAATAATGTCCTCCTGTTAATATATTTATTCCTGTTCATCAATTTCCCCCTGTTCATAAATTTCCCCAGTTTAATATAATATATTCTGTTTCATCATTTCCCCCTGAGTAATATAGTTTATTCCTTTCATCAATTTCGCACTGTTAATTTAATTATTCCTGATCATCAATTTCACCTGTTCATCATTCCTGTCTGCCCGTGTACCCACCTTTCCTGCAATGATACCACCTCGAATCTCCCGCCGCCTTCCCTGACCTGTTGGCCCTGACCTTTGACTACGAGTTTCGTCTTACGTTTCGGTACCTCACAGTGCCTCGGCTGTCACCGAAAAGCTATCGCGCCAGGGGTACGACCTGGTAGGGACTCCCGCCCAGAGAAATCCATCTGCCTTGCGGCGGCACTGTGAAAACCGGGACCTACTTCGACCCCGCTCCCTGGCCGTGGAGCTTGCTACCACCGCTTGCTGTGGTCCAAGATCCGCCACTACCGTGTCGTTACAATGGCTGAAGTGAATGCCAAGTTTTCCTGGCCAGTCTTTGAGAATGGTGCAGAGTCCACCACTTGAAAAGGGAGGGACTGCAGTACCACCAACTTGGACAGGAGCAACAGTTCAGCTTCTGCACTTAGGGAATGGCTAGACGCATACTGCTGTCTCTTGGCAATCGTCTCGGTGAACGACTGCTGGCACCATGAGTGCCGAGGAGCATGAGTATCTGTACCGTAATGAATGAATAGACAGGCTTGTCTTCGCAGAGCTGTGAAGCCATTACTGCCTGTAATGGGAGGCGTGCCACTGGGTGCTACACTGTTGGGACAGGATGGACCACCACATCTGAAAAACACGTATGGTACCTGCATGATGTTGATTGCAGGGCCGTGTTACTAACATGTCAGGTCCCTGTCATGCTTACTCTGCCCACAGATTCTACATATATTTATGTTCAACCCATCTCTGGTGTCTCGTCAAAAAACTGGCACACCGCCGAGTAGGTAATTTTACCACCAAAGCGCTGCACTGACTGACTGTTACAGCCACTGACCCGGTGAGCCCCTGTGCCGCTACTTTTCTGGGACCGCAAAGTGGTGGTCATAAATTGTGGCCGGATTTGCTCCCAACCTCGCACTGCTGCCACCCTGCTGACTCTCCTGCCACCACTACCGACTTACTGCTGCGCACTGCCTGAAACGCAAGCTGCTGCGCTCTCTTCCCTATGATAATGATTTAACCCTTGTAACACAGTTGGTCTGGTGTCAGCTCATAACATCAAATGGCTTTCAAACCACCAGTATGCTGATGACACACAACTTTACATCTCCGGCCAGACATTAACTCCTGTACTTTCCAAGATCCCAGATTGTCTGTCTTCCAAGCCTACCTTCTTCTCCTCCCGTCTCCTAAAATTTCAATGTAGAGATAACTGAAATACTTCAGGCCGGGACAATGGTAGTCGAGGGTAGGGCTCTACTTCATCCCAGGGGAAAAAGGGGGCACAGGAGGCATGGAGTGGACTGAATTTTCCGTTTGGGGCAGTCTTTATGTCCTTGTTAACTAGGCACCAGAATTTACTTGTCCCATCCTCGCCTGCTTCTCCCCGTCCTCCCATGTACACCGGTTACATCGATTAGTGTTTGCCTGTCACCGCCGTCTCCCCCAATGGTGTCGCTGTACAAAGCCTGACCGCTCGCAACATAACCCCCCATTGGGGACTCTCCTCATCACTATGTGCCCGCTTCTGCAAGAAGCAGCGGATGTCTTCCCCACCTCTCTTGCTTGCCCACTGCCCTCAAATAGTTGACCCTCACTGTATAGTGGTGCAGAGGCCAGAGCACATGTAATCTCTGGCTGTGGGAAGCGAACGGGACAGAGGTGGGTTGAGGACAGGTGAGAGCCCCTCACCTGCTCCGGGCCATGCCAATAAGGGTTGTTTGTGACAAACCCACTAAACTTTTGGGCCCGGGGGTTGTCAGATGTCTCTGGGGGGAAAGTGTATGACCTAGTGTGTGGTCAACACATGGCCGGTAATGACAACCGGATGCTGTGGCCTCGCAGGGTTTTCCCTGCTGTGACGTCCCTAACTGTGCTGTGATCTGTGGTGGCCCCGAAACCTACTACGGTGTTCTTTGAGCTTATGGTAGGATCGTAGCTCTCAGCTTGTTTTTTTCCAGCTGTCGCTGCCATGACTTATCAGGCTACATTTCCGCTTCAGTTGTTTTGGTCAGTTTTTGCCCTCTTAAGTGGCCAGGGAATTTTATAGTGAAGCGATTCTAAGAGCGGCGGCAGTCATCTGCGTGTCATACTAAAACACAACATTGTATGAAGACCAAACCAAGCTCCCTCTGCATATTTAAGCATGGCACAAAGTTCTACAGCACCCTGCAGGCTCTGTGCAGCCTGGAAATAGCTGTTTTTTAACGCGATTCGTCCCGAAGTAATTCGGACCAAAACAAATTTTGTCGGGAAATTCGGCGAAGTCACCGAATCGAATTTTTGAGAACTTCGCCCATCTCTAGTTACAATCAGTAAAGCTAAAGCTTTATGGACCCTAGTAAAAAAGTTGTACCGTTCTTTTCTCCTATGACAAAACCAAAACTCGTCTTGTTTATAGCTATGTAGACATCAGAGGAGTAAGGCTCACATGGGTGTGTTAGACATAAATAATGCAGCCATAAACGCTGCAGAACAAATAATGGCTTTATACAATGCACATAAGTTATTTTACCATGTGCTATACAGTGCTAAAATATTACCTTTGTACTGTTACTGAACAATGCACACTATTTAAAGGCCAATATTAAAGATTATACCGCTAGACAAGGCCTAAAAAATATCACCATACCATGATCACTACCATTACCACAATATAGTTTCAGAATAATATTACCATACCAAAATTACCATCGTACAGTAACCAAACAGTAGTCAGTTCTATTGAGGTGCTGTGCAGACTATGCAAATGAGTACAGCTCCATTAAATCCAATGATTCACAGTGAATTGTAGTCATCTACTTATTAAGCTTTTATCATGTAATGCAGAGTGCCATGAAGACTACTGTGCTCCCACACAGTAATAATGTCTCTTTTGTGCTCTAGCAATGTCCACTATTGTGCTCCTATCAAAGCAATAATGGTCCTTTTGTGTTCCCAGGACATTAAGGGTAGGTTAACTTGGCGTATAGCGGCGCATACCTGCATGCATCACTATCTGTCTGCTGTGGGAAGTACGCCTTGGCCAGCATGTACCTCCCACTGTGCTCCGGCCCGGATCCCACTCAGTCTCACTTTACCTGGCACATAAGCACGGGAAAGAAGTGACATTTCAACGGGCACCCAGTACGCACTGGGGAATTCACTGTGAAATCATAGCACTCATGTGCTATGTGCAGAAAATGACAGGCCAGAGCGGTCAGTGCATGTGACATTGTGGCCTATGATGGGCTTCTCATAGCATGTGAACGATGGACGTTCACTGTGCAGCCAGGATGTACAAGCCAGCCACTGGGACAGAACGAAAGCAGGAGAGCATACTTCTTTTTTTCCATTTCTAATCATACCCCAGTGAACCAATGAGCTTTTGTAACTACCGGATAACCCCTTCAACCAAAATGGTAAAATTAGTACATGTTACCATAGCCATTATTCCTCTTCCTCTATTCCATACCCTGCACATTAAGGCAAGGGTAGGGTATTTGCAAGTATCAGTAACATTACTCTCCACCTCTAGGAAACTGCACAAATGGGGCTAATTGTACTGCTGAGCCAGCAATCTCACAATTCCCCTAGTACTCTGATAGGTGTCTAGATTAATTTTGACCTATTGCCCTTTCCACAACATGATATAAAACAATTGGTGTAACTTGTGAAAAGTAGTCAGGGGTATCCAGACTGGAAGATTGAGGAGGATATACAATAATTTAGGCATTATCACCATCTCAATAAGATTCTCCGTCCCTGTA
This sequence comes from Phyllomedusa bahiana, assembly GCA_025379985.1. Lineage (NCBI taxonomy): Eukaryota > Metazoa > Chordata > Amphibia > Anura > Hylidae > Phyllomedusa > Phyllomedusa bahiana. Next base: position 60,906 of record JAODAL010009704.1, on the reverse strand, counting down.
ACCAAAAGGGGTAGCTTATACCAGCTGCTGATTTTATCACTTAATTTAGATATCACTGGAGTCACATTTAGGTGGATATAGTCACTTAAATGAGGACTAATGACTATCCCCAGATACTTGAACTCACTAACCACCTGGATCTGTTCAAAATTTTGGGGAAAGTCACAGGGCAATCGATCCAAAGGAAAGAGGACAGACTTGCTCCAATTAATACGGAGGCCTGACCAGTCCCCATATTATTGAATATACATGATAATAGGACCCATTGACATCTCAGCATTCCCCACATACAGTAGCATGTCATCAGCATAAAGTGAGACATGCTCATTTATGTCCCTATGTCGAAACCCAGTAAAATCTGTGGCCGTACATAACAGGAATGCTAAGGGCTCAATCACCAGTGCAAAGAGCAATGTGGACAGTGGTCCTCTTTGTAACTAAAAAGAGTTCCCTGTTTGAACTCTCACCATGGGTTTAACATATACTAGTCGGAAAACTGCAAAAAATGTAGGGCCAAAAGCCATCTTCTCCATAACTGCCCATAAGAAGTCCCATATGATGCTGTTAAAGGACTTGTTAGCATCAAATGAAAAGATTTCACTCTTCCTAGTGTCACAGGAGCTCAATTGCATATTCAAGAACAACTGCCATAAATTAATGGCCGTGGATTTATTAGGCATCATGGATTACCTCAGAGATTCATTTGCTCAATCTGTTAGTGAATACCTTAGCTATTAATATAATGCCAACTAGTAAAAGTGAGATAGGTCTATAAGTATCAGGTAGTAAAGGGTCTTTGTCCGATTTTAAAATAAGAATAATAATCGGCTCTCACATAGAGTCAAGCAAGTATTTCTCTTCTATAGCATCTTTTGCAGGAGTTGAGGCAGTAAAATGTCTTCATGCATTTTGAAACATTCTGATGGAAGGCCATTTCCTCCCAGTGCGTTCCCATTAGGGGCCAGAAAGCCTCCACTAGTTTCTTCGAAGTTATAGGCTGTTCCATTACTTACCTAGAGTCACTTGAGACTTTTGGAATAGATATACGGGCAAGATATTCTACCGCTTGGCCTTTACTTTTAGACAAGTAAGTCTGCGGGAAGTAAGAAATCAATGCCAAAATAATTTCTGTCCTCTCACTCACCACCACCCTATATTCTAATATCAACTTAACAATATGCATTGATGACTGTTTTGAGCGAATAACATTGGTTAGCAACTTACCAGTACTTTCCGCTTGCTCTAAATATTTTAGCTGGGTAAAAAAGCATTCATTGTCTGCTACTATCACACTAGTTAACAGTTATTTTGCATCTGGACTGTAATATATCAATTTGTATATATTTTTGCTCGTAGAATCCAAATCTACCTTCAGAATTGTTGTGTCACATACGGTTTTTGGGATATTGTGAAATATTCAATTTTTTTCTAAGTATAACACGTTTTCTAGCTCTCTAATGTCTTCTGTTTAAAATGGTAAAATCAATGTCTATATTAATTTTAATGGTCTGATATGACTCATTATAGCTAGTTATATCAGACCATTAAAATTAATATATACATTAGTAATTTGGATATAAAATGCAGTGTAAAACATCATACAGTCAACAGATGGCAAGGTATAGGTAGTTTAAGTTGCTGGCTATGAGAGGCAGGGACTTGGTTTGTCAAGTTGGTCATGTTATGAAGGTTCACTCGGCTGTTTTGCATATTTCTCTCATTTTTGCATCCAATTGTGTTAATGCTAGTAGCTATTAAGCTACATGTTTGTATCAGTGCTACATTTTGGTTATATAACTTGATGTGAAGAATGAGTTGATGTATGAGTGGTTGTTGAGTCAGCAAAAAGGGTGGTTGTTTTGGAGTAGAAAAAGAAGTAAATAAGGGCAAGTTTCTGCAAGGAAGATAAAGCTCTGTGAAGCAGAACTGGGACGTTGTTCTTGGAGAATACATTGATGCATCTAAAACTAGCTTGAAAGCAGTGCTGTTGCATAATGGCAACAAGCTCCCATCAGTGCCCTTGGCTTATGCAGTTGGAATGAAGGAAACTTTTGACAACATGGCTTTACTGCTCGAGGGAATGAAATATAAAGATCATGGGTGACATGTATGAATCTCGCCACGTCGGAGCGCATGTTTTCGCCAGTTTTCTGGCGAAATTTGCGCCTCATGTATGTAGGCGCCGAGGTGCACTGTGTGTGAGGCGCAGTGCGGGACTTAGGCGGAGTGCGGGACTGCGCCTAAGATTCGCCGCCCAAGGTAGTGCGCTCATACATGCCGTGTAAAGTGCGCCTCGCCAGTGTGTGAGGCGCAGTGCGGGGATTTACACGCAGTGCGGGCCTGCGCCTAATATTCGCCGTCCAAGGAGGTACGCTTATACATGCGGGGAAAAGTTCACCACGCCTCGCCAGTGTGTGGGGCGCAGTGCAGGACTTAGGCGCAGAAGGGACTGCGCCTAACATGTATTCCGATTCGAGACAGGCTGGAAAACAGCGATAAATCATTAAAGATGTCCGTGCGGCATGGAGTATGAATAAAAAAATCGCCTTTATTAGGTGTAAAACATTATCTGAAAAAGAGCTCAAACCTACTAAAAAAATACATAAATAAAATAACTTTACAAAAATCAAGAACGGCGCTACATCAGGAATTTGGATATTGGAAATTGCCGGGAAATACAGTAATTCAAATTCTGTAAGCTATTCTCATTGGTCGGCATAAACCAGCCAATCAGAATAGGAGCGACAGTGACCCATTAAAACCTGTGGAGAAGTATTGACCAATCAAAATCAAAGGCGGGACAGTTCAAAATACAGTAAAAATGCAGAAAAGAGCTGATTGGTTGAGCTAGTGGGGGCTTGACAATTCTAGCCAATCAAAATAGGAGCGACAGGGACCCATTATAACCTATGGAGAAGTATTGACCAATCAAATTCAAAGGCGGGACAGTTCAAAATACAATAAAAATGCAGAAAAGAGCTGATTGCTTGAAGTAGCGGGGGCTTGGCTATCTCGGCAAATCAGAACGCGAGCTACTTTTTCCCATTGTAGTCTATGGAGAGATCAGGGCAATGGAGTATGATAAAAAAAAATCGTTTTTATTAAGTGTAAAATATTCTCTGAAAAAGAGCTTAAAGAGTACCTATCACCTTTTTTAAATTCATGCACCGGAAGCTGTTTAAAAAACAATAAAGTATTTAATTAGAAGTCATTTAAAAAAGTGGCCATTTCCCAGTTTAATGTCACCATCTGTGTCTCGTGCCTCCCGACTTCAAGCTGAAGTCGCCGCCAGGGGGCTCTCCAGGAAGCTCCCAGCATGCCCTGCTCGTGTGACATCACACTCCCATAATCCCCAGCGGCACAGACTGCCAGGGACAGGGAGAAACCTGTGAAATACTGTGTTACTCACTGAGCTTCAGTGCAGGACGGCTGGGGCTGAACTGCTGCTGTGAAAAATCACTAGTTCAGTCTCCCAGTGTCCTGCTCTGAAGTTTACGATCACTGCGGCTTAGATGCAGAAACCTGGGAGCAGGGGCGACTCTTATCAGCTCAGGCTTCCTCTGTCTTCTTATGTAAACAGAGTGGTGAGCGAAGCAGCAGCTTTCCCATACAGGAGAGAAGGAGAGATAGCAGCAGGCTGGCTGTGTACAGTGCTGGTCTGCAGGACCTCCCTCCCCCATCTCCATACAGTCATAATGCACACACCTGCTGCTGACCAGACTTGTATGTGTGTATAGTTATGTAGATTTGTATTTATGTATTGGTGTGTAGATATAGATAAAAAAGTCTGTGTGTGTGTATATATAAATATATATATATATATATATATATATACATATATATATATATATATGCAGTAGATGTGTACATGTATAATGTGTATGTATGTGCATATCATTGTGTGTTTGTGTTTATATATATATATATATATATATATATATATATATATATATATATATATATATATGTGTGTGTGTTTATATGCAGTATGTATATAACAACACATATACAAACACAGGCACACAATGATATGCACATACATACACATTATGCATGTACACATCTACTGCATATATATATATATATATATATATATATATATATACACACACACACACACACAGACTTTTTCATCTATATCTATACATAAATACAAATCTACATAACTATACACACATACAAGTCTATCTACACTCACCGGCCACTTTATTAGGTACACCATGCTAGTAACGGGTTGGACCCCCTTTTGCCTTCAGAACTGCCTCAATTCTTCGTGGCATAGATTCAACAAGGTGTTGCAACGATGCTCAATTGGTACCAAGGGGCCCAAAGAGTGCCAAGAAAATATTCCCCACACCATGACACCACCACCACCAGCCTGAACCGTTGATACAAGGCAGGATGGATCCATGCTTTCATGTTGTTGATGCCAAATTCTGACCCTACCATCCGAATGTCGCAGCAGAAATCGAGACTCATCAGACCAGGCAACGTTTTTCCAATCTTCTACTGTCCAATTTCGATGAGCTTGGGCAAATTGGAGCCTCAGTTTCCTGTTCTTAGCTGAAACGAGTGGCACCCGGTGTGGTCTTCTGCTGCTGTAGCCCATCTGCCGCAAAGTTCGCAGTACTGTGCGTTCAGAGATGCTCTTCTGCCTACCTTGGTTGTAACGGGTGGCTATTTGAGTCACTGTTGCCTTTCTATCAGCTCGAACCAGTCTGCCCATTCTCCTTTGACCTCTGGCATCAACAAGGCATTTCCGCCCACAGGACTGCCGCTCACTGGATGTTTTTTCTTTTTCGGACCATTCTCTGTAAACCCTAGAGATGGTTGTGCGTGAAAATCCCAGGAGATCAGCAGTTTCTGAAATACTCAGACCAGCCCTTCTGGCACCAACAACCATGCCACGTTCAAAGGCACTCAAATCACCTTTCTTCCCCATACTGATGCTCGGTTTGAACTGCAGGAGATTGTCTTGACCATGTCTACATGCCTAAATGCACTGAGTTGCCGCCATGTGATTGGCTGATTAGAAATTAAGTGTTAACGAGCAGTTGGACAGGTGTACCTAATAAAGTGGCCGGTGAGTGTATATATACAGGACTTGGACTATCCTGAAGGAGCCGGCTGCTTGGAAGGTATGCATATCTGTCTGTCCCTTCCAACCAGCCGAATCCTTCAGGACAGTCCCGTATTCATCCCATCCATCATTCCATCCATCCATCATTCCATCCCCTTCAGGACAGTCCAGGATTCCATGGGCTATCTCGGACGGGCAGACTGCGCTCTTTATTTAGCTGTCTGCGTATCCTCAGGACACACAAGCAGCATGCGCTTACTTGCCAAGTCTCCTGAACTCTTGATGGGAAAGCCAGCAAGTGTTGCAGGTGGACCAGACTACTCTTATGGCAGTGGCGCCAGTAGAGCAACATAGAACTCTCTGTCACTGCCCGCCCCAACAGCTAGACTAAACAGCAGAGGTCACCACGATTCTAAGGCTATGTTCATACGGTGTCCTGGGTCTGTGTGAACATAAACTTTTAGATATATGTTTGGATCCGTCTGTCGGACCCCAAACGGACCCAAACACGTATTTAATAATTAGCAACGTGAGTTACATTGCTTTTAATATGAAACATGCATCGGCGTTCACACGAGTGATCATCAGTGCATGTCTCATTGTGTCTTTCAGATCCGTTCCGAAAGACACAGCAGGAGCCCTATAGTAAAGTGTAGTGTGCGATCCTGCTGCATCAAAACACGCATCCAAACACGCAGCTGCGTGCTGGATACGTGTTGGATCCGATTGCTGCAGCGTTTTGGGATGCGATTTTCGGCTCCAACACAGATCCAAAATCGGATCCAAAAAATGCTGTGTGAACGGCCCATTATAACCAGTGGGATCCATTAGGCGCCATCTGTGTCTATCAAATAAGGGATTAGCTTGGGTTTAGCGTATCTATCATGTGTGATTCTTTGTGACCGGTGTACCTAATCTCATGATATTTGAGGCTGTGCTGTTTAGGCCGGGTTCACATCTGCGTTATTTCCGTTTTTCTGTTTCATCATAGTACCAGAAAAAAACGGAAATAACGGTGGAGCTGGCTTTGTTTCCTGACAGACACCAATGGCGCCTGATGGACTTCATTAAAGTGGTTTTCTGATGCTGCAGAAGGCTCATCAGTTCATCAGGGCATGATGAGAAATAAAAGGAGAATACTTACCTCCTGGCCGCTCTTGTCTGTCACTGCGGCCGTCCCTGGGATCTCGCCTGTAGCTGTGAATGTTCATCCTTCACATTACGGGTGCAGCCGATCACAGGACGCAATGTCCATGTGCACATGACACTTTGGCCTGTGATCGGCTGCACCTGTCTCATAAAGTATGAACATTCACAGCTACAGGCGAGATCACAGGGACGGCTGCAGTGACAGAACAAGAGCATCCAGGAGGTAAGTATTCTCCTTTTATTTCTCATCATGGCCCCGACGGAGTGATGAGCCTTCTGCAGCATCAGAAAATCACTTAAACTATAATGAGGGTCTCTCAGGTTTCCATCATGGTGTTTTTCATTTTGACAGGTTCAACATACTGTATGTGCTGGTTGTTGTAATGGTGGATACGCTGATCATGTTCCCAGAGTGCGGTGTGATACAGATGCACTTACTCAATTGCACACATAGAGCTTTATGCAGTAGGTTGAACATAAACAATAGATAGAGTGCACAGAATCAAACATGCGACTCATCTGGTACATCTAAGCTGATCCCTTCAAACATAGGACTAGATATGGGTGTGAAGATAAAAATAACAGGACTGGAGGCTATGACTACAGTGCATACAAGCTTGGAATCCTGGAGCATACAAGCTTAGAATTAGGGGGCGTGGCCTATATGGACACAACGCGCTAGTCTGCCATTCCCAAGATGGCCGCTCCCATAAACAGTTTACTAGCTAACCGCCTCATAAAATAATGACTGGATTTCCAGTCTTCAGGCTCCCAAAGGTATTTTACTTTATCTTTAGTCATATTTATGTCCTCCCTACAGCAATTTAGCTTAATATGCTCAGTGGTGATAGGTCCTCTGTACACCTTCTAAAAACATAAATCAATCAAATCCCTAACAACGCGTTTGTCGCCGAGACCGGCGATACATCAGGAATTGTGATATAGAGAATTGCCGGGAAATACAGTAATTCAAATTCTGTAAGCTCTTCTCATTCGTCGGCAGAAACCAACCGATCAGAATAGGAGCGTCAGTGAACCATTATAAGCTATGGAGAAGTATGGACCAATCAAATTCAAAGGCGGGACAGTTCAAAATACAGTAAAAAGGCAGAAAAGAGCTGATTGGTTGAGCCCAGGCGGCAGATATGAATCCACCAATCATATGTAGTGCGTTTATTTTGAGTGGAAAAAGAAGGGCGTGATAGAAGGGAGCCCTAAAAGTTATTACTGTCTATGGGAAATATTCTAGTACTGTGATTGGTTGGGGGGAAAAGGGGCTCGTCCAGCTTAGCCAATCAGCGGGTGAGCTACCTTCTCATAGAGTTCTATGGGGAAATGAAATGCAGAGCACACTCTGTTTGTGATTGTCTTAGTTAATAGAGGCGAGGTTATTTTGACCAATGGGAGAGCGAGCGGCGCTCTTATGGGTTTTCTAATGCAATCTGTAATAAAACTGTACATGGCAAAAATAAAATGATAAGACTCCCGAAGTTGTACCGATCTCTATTTAAAATGAACAATAATATGGGGGTAACGGAAAAAAAATATTAATTCAATAAATTCATTTTATTTCTTTATTTTCGTTACACCCATACTATTGATCATTGGCTAACGAAAATAAGGAAATAAAAATGAATTTATTAAATTAATATTTTTTTTTCGTTACCCCCATATTATTGTTCATTTTATATACAGATCGGTACAACTTCGGGAGTATTATCATTTGATTTAGGCCATGCACAGTTTGAGCTCTTTTTCTGAAAATGTTTTACACCTAATAAAAGCGATTTTTGGTATCATACTCCATGCCGCACGAAGCTGAGAGCTGAGATGGATTTCTTTTGCGATCTTCTATATGTTTCCTCTCATGTTACATTCTCGCTTCACTTTGCCTCCTCAGGCTCGTTTAGACCAGAATCAACTAGGTCTGCCTGTCGGAGCTGGCGAGCGCTGCAATGCGTCTCACTTTGCCGATCCGCGATCATGCATGCTTTGGAGTTTTTGAATGCGCCATGTCCCGCCCCAGAATGCCCACACCACGCCCATTACACGCCCCTTCATGTGAGGCGCATCTGAAAGTGGCGAAGGCCGCGCCTAACATCACATCCCTGCGTCCGACAGGGGATTCGAGTCGGTGAGGCGCCGTTTTCGCCAAAAAACAGGCGCAACTCCCGATCATACATGTCGCCCCATGAGTGGAAGATTTGCTGTGACTTAAAAGTTGTTGTGATGCTGTTAGGTTTGCAGAATGGGTGGACACAATTCTGATTTTTTTTGTGCTTATGGGACAGTCAAGACAGCAAGATCCACTACAAAGTGACGGAATCGCCTGGGAGATTTTTATTTGTTGCTGGAAAAGCAAATGTGAAAAAAAATACATTGGTATAACTGAGTAAAATAATTTTGCATCCACTTCATATTACAGAAAGTTGGAGTTGATGAAGCTTTGTTAAAGCTCATGATAAGGAAGGGGAGACGTTCAGTCATTTGAGAGAAATGTTTCCCAGTCTGAGTAAAGCCAAACTAAAGGCGGGTAAATTTGTTGCGCCTCAAATAAGGAAATTGTTGAAAGATCCGAATTTCGATGCTAAGCTAAAGAATCTTGAGTTAGCAGCCTGGTCCTCTTTCAATGCAATTGTTCATGGCTTTTTGGGTAACAGAAGAGATGATGACTATGTTTCCATAGTCACTAATCTACTGGAGAACTACAAGAACATGGGTTGCAGAAAGTCTTTGAAAATTCACTTTTTACACTCCGGCGTTGACTTCTTTACTGAAAACTTGGGGGCTATGAGTGATGAACAAGGTGAATGCTTTCACTGAGACACTCTTGCCATAGAGCAATGTTACCAGGGACACAGGGACTCTGTAATGATGGGTGAATACTGTTGGTTTCTGTTGAGAGAGACTGATGAAACACCTTACAAAAAAAAGCATCCTCCTCATATTTTGCAAAAGGAAATTGACTTTAGACTTTATTAAATACTTGTATTAATATGATTGAGATACTCTTTGGTTTGTTACAGTTTATAGTTTAGCCAATATGTAACAAAATTTCATGTATGTGTTATTTTGCCTTATTTTGTCAGTGTGTCATTATTGTCTTTGATAATTATAATTGCTATATATCTATTGAACGTGACGTGATGGATAGAAATTTGATTTCACCACTGAATTCAGAAGCCCACGATTAGTTAAATTCCCCCTTTAACAAAACAGATACAGAAAAAAAGTTCAAATTTGTTGACTAGTGTCATCAAACGGTCTCTGAGTTATTTCTGAGCCTCCTCCAAACTCAGCTTATGAGAATCAGAGGGAACTTGAATAAATAAACTTTCAGATCTGACCACAGCAGCTTGAAGAGTCTTGGTGAGTGCCCTGGTTCTGGTTTTCCTCCCACGAACTGTTTTAATATGTAATCCTTTAATGAATGCTTTTAGTGTGTTCCACACAAAAATATTAAAAGCGGTACCCTCATTTTAGTGCAAAAAGTCAAATAGTTAATCATTCAAAATGGATTTAGACACCAAAGACCTCTTAGGAGAACTGACCCTCCTCCAAAGTTAACCTAACTCTAAACAGTGAGTAACCAAAATATACTCTGCACCATATGTTCTATTTCCTGAACATAACCTAGCAAAGAGTCAGACCCTATAGCCAGGTCAATTCATGAGAGGGAGAATAACATGAATATTGGATGATGTTCATATTATTCACTCTCCAAATATCTCTTAGCCCCACTTCTTCTAAAAGACATAACAATGCAGTGGGTTGAGTCTTGGGATCAATAGTGCCTGTATGCATTCTATCCCAGTACGGGTGCAGGTAGGCATTAAAATCACCTGTAATAAGTACAGGAACATCTAGAGAAGAATCCAAAAATAGTAAAACTTTTATGAGTACCTTTCCTGAATATGGCAGTGGGATATATAGTGCAACTACGATCACTGTAATATTGTAAACAGAGCAGAGAATACAAACATATATCAGAGTCGATAACTAATTTTTTTTTCCAAATTCAAAAAGAGCTTTATTGAAAACAAAATGAATACAATAACAAAGGTAATTTTCCATCAAAACATCGCAAAAGTGTGTTACATAGATCAGACAGCCAGAAATCAAACACGTTTGAAGCAATACTCAAACTGAAATCTGCAATCATTAAGAGACAGTCAATCTGGGTGTGTTCACTAACACAGAGGATTCCCTAGCATGAGAGAGTCTGCACAGCCAGATTCACTGATTCACAAATTCGGCGTCATATCTCGGCAGGCATTGGAAATTAGGCTCATCCATTATCAAATGCAAAACAGATTGGAGCTCAACAGATAATTAAAAAGAAACAATAAGCCATAAAGAAAGGGTCCGGTCGGTCTCACCGAAAAAAAAAGAAAGACAAACTGTATCAGTCAGACATTATCTCCAACAAACAAGAAGCGAACACAAGGGGGGAAGATGAGAGGGCATCATCAACAGGAGGATCGGTATGGATCAGATTGACAGAAGAACAACCAGTCCTCACAAATCTGAAGATGTCTTAATGCTAATTGAGGGGAGTCAGTTCTAAGCTCTTCCATGCGCTGCAGTACATGGGCTTCCCGCAGCCAGGAGGAGACAGACGGCCTTACTGTGGACCTCCGTAGTCTCAGGATGACCATTTTTGTTGCCAGAAGGAGAAGTAAGATAAGATGAGACCTGAGAGTGGGGGTCGGGAGAGGGACCTGAAAAAGGAGCAAAGCAGCGGGATCATTTCGTAACCTCAACCCTGTAATTGAATGTATAAGATCTAAAATTTGCATCCAAAAGGGCTGGATCTCAGGGCAGCCCCACCAGGCATGGGACATGGTGCCAACATCCGCTTGACATCGCCAACACATGTTAGTGACTCCCGGATAGAGAGAATGCAAAAGTGCCGGGACTCTGTACCACAGCGCGTAACAATTTTGTAATTGAGTTCCTGGGCCTTTACTGAGACGGATGATTTGTGAGAAAGGAAGAATATTTCCCCCCAGTCCTCTGTCTCAATGGTCCTCCCCAGTTCCCTCTCCCAACTCGCCTGGAAGGGAAATTCACCCACAGTAGTTGGCTGTAGCAAACCATAGATTCTTGATAGGATACGTGTCCCAGGAGGGCCCTGTAGACACCACTCCTCAAATGGCGTGAGGGGCCTATGCAGGTTCAGTGGGGACTTGAGGGAAACATATACAGTAGACTTCTAAGTTGGTAGAAATTAAACCTGGAGAAGCCTGTTGTTGTAGAGTCACCAACAAGCTCTTGGTAAGCCTTAATGGATGTCTCTGCAAGCACCTTCTTAAAAACTGTAGAAGGCGGGGAAAGCCCCAATAACCCGATCAGCGCTGCTTTCACTGATTCCGGTACTGCTGGGTTACCTATCATAGGTGTACATGGACCTCCTGGGCTAAACAGAACCATTTTTGATTGATATTTCCTACAAACTAAAGTAGAGGTTCTAGTCACCAATGGAACACGCTCAGTGAGTTTTTTTGGCATATAGGTGGCTGACAACCAAGGTAATGCTGACACTGGGGCCCATATAATAGCGCCTCAAGCTGTACCCAAAGTTTCTTGGATACATTATGAAAAGAATCAAGAACTTGGGTCATGGTTGCTGGAAGATAATATGCTTGAGGATCGGGAAGAGCAAGGCCACCTTCTGTCTTGGCTAATGAGAGTGGAATACGCCAACATTGGACGTTTCTGGGCCCACACAAAGTTAGAGATCAATTTACGAAGGGCAATGAAGAAAGGCTTGGTTAGCACTACAGGGATGGTTTGAAATAAGTAATGAAGGCGTGGAAGGTCATTCATTTTTATGATGTTAATACGCCCAATCCAACTGAAATCCTTCTTATCCCATTTCAAAAGATTACTATTTTGACGATTCTTTTGAAAGTCATCGGGTCGATGGTTAACGGCAAACCAAATAAGATATTCGATGGTCGATGAAGATTATACCATGACATTAAAGTCAGGGAGAGCAAAAAACCCCCTTCATATTACACCCAAACAGGGGCGGGAAAGCTGGAATAACATCCACAACATCAAAGGGATACGGCTACTCTTGGGAAAACAAAATTTTAGGTTTAAAACCACAAAAAAAAAACTCAAAACCCCATTCACTATCCCTTTCTTTACCACACAGCCCTTAAACCTCACCCCAAAAATTTAAAAGTGCCAGAAGCAGAATTTGAACAATCTTTTCTTAACTGGGACATAAAACCTTTTCCCCGGAACGCAGCAGACCCCAAACCTGCATGACCCTAATTTAAAAGTGCCGGAAAAAGGAGTCTTTCAACCACCATTTTAGTTAAACTGGCTTTAAACTAATCTGTCCTGTACCACAGTTGACCTTTAAAAACCTGTCTGCCCCACAGTTTAAAAAGTCCCGGAAAAGGAGTCTTTCAACCACCATTTATTAACTGGACATTGACTATACCTGTTCGTCCCAAGTTGCCCATTAAACCTGTTAAAAACAGATTAAAAAGTCAAAAAAAAGGGTCTTTCAACCCCCATTTTAGTTGAACTGGACATTAACTTACCTTTCCTGGACCGCAGTATACCATTAAACCTGCTGCCCCCCAAAATTAAAAAGTGCCGGGAAAAGGGAGTCTTTGAACCACCATTTATTTTGATGGACATTGACTAACCTGTCCGGGACCGCAGAGACCATTAAACGCTGACCCCCAAAATTAAAAAAGTGCCGGAAAAGGATCTTTCAACCCCCCCTTTTGTTTACGGACTTGACTAACCGTCCGGGGCCACAGCAGACCCCAAACTTGCAGACCCCCCATTTAAAAAGTCCGGAAAAAGGGTCTTTCAAATCCCTTTTTAGTTTCACGGGACATAGACTATCCCTGCCTGGGCCACACAGCCCCCTAAACCTGTTTGACCCCCAAAATTAAAAATGGGGGGAAAAAGTCTTTGGGCCCCATTTTATTGGCGGACAAAACATATCTGTCCTGTACCGCAGAAGCCCTTTAAAACCCTGTCTGACCCCAGTTTAAAAAAGTTGGAAATGGAGTCTTTCAACCACCATTTTATTTTCACTAACATTGAAAACCTGCCCGGGCCACAGAAGACCCCCAAACCCTGCATGACCCCCACTTTTAAAAAAGGTGGAAAAAGGATCTTTAAACCCCCCTTTTTAATTTCCGGGCAAGACTATCCCTGTTCTGGAACCAGCATGACCTTAAACCGTTTGACCCACAGACACAAAGGGGCACAAGCTATTTTGTACAGTACGCATTTATATTTTTTTTTGGGTAACTGACATTTGTTTACAAAATTTAATTTGGGAATTTTTTATTTATAGTTTTACATTATAATCATTTTTTTTTTTTTTTAAATGTGATAACTACAAAATACACCCCTCCCGCATTTTTTAACTGTAATGTGTTAATTCGTCCGCACCCCCCTAAAAATACAAATGTCCAAATCACCCCCCTAAACATTCTTTGTTGAGAAGACTTTGCCCCCCTGGCTTCTGAGACTGATTAGCAAATAAAATTCAAGGGTTTTTAATTTTCCCCCAAATCCTTCTTCAGTGATTGGGACAACCCCTGGAGATAAAATGATCCCAACCCAAGGACTCCACCCCCAAAAAATTTAAAAAAAAAAGCCTCCATGTCCACTGAATAACCTACATCGGGTCAAGTCTTCCTGTACCTCCCTGTCAATTCAGGGGAATTTTTTTACCAGCTATTTTGTACATCAAGTTTTTAGAATTTAATTCTAAAAAACACATTTTTAAAAAGAGGGAACCCCACCATGTCTTTGTTTCTCTTTTTTAATTGTTTTAAATGGGTTGTCTAAATACAGGGATTGCTAGCATTTTAAAAAGATCTTGCAAAAACAAGTCATTTTGCAATAGTGTCCATTAACATGCCCTACCCTATTCCGTTTCTGACGCACCATCATCCTTGAGCCATTTTACAATTGTGAAGAACAAATGTCTGTTAAAACAACATTTTTTTTAAAAAAGGACCTGTAGTATACTGATGTCCAGAAAAAAGCCCCCAAAAATTCAAAAAATGACCTTTGAGCCACTTTGGGACAATTTGAAGAACAAATGTCTGTTAGAACAACATTTTTTTATAAAGACCGTAGTATAGCTGCATGTAAAATAAAAATGCCCCCAAAAATTCAAACATACCCTTGAGCCACTTTGGCAATTGTGAAGAAAAAATTCTGTTAGAAAAAACATTTTTTTTTTAATAGGCCCTTTATATACTGCATGTCCAAAAAATGCCCCAAAAATTAAAAACATGACCCTTGAGCCATTTTTGACAATTGTGAAAACAAATGTCGTTAGAAACAACTTTTTTGAAAAGGCCCCATATTGTTGCTGCTTTCAAAGGAAACCCCCCCAAAAATTTAAAAATGATTCTTACCACTGTTAAAAATTGTGAGGGAAATTTCCACTTAAACCCACATTTCTGTTCCAATGGACCATGATTTTGCGAATTACAGAAACATGCCCTCAAAAACCATTGAAAAATGCAAAAAATTCAAAGATAAAGTGAGAAAATGGAATACGGTGTTGTCATTAAACCTTGCTGTCTTTTACAGTCTCCTCACAGCAAAACCAGCAAAATGAGGGGGGAAAAAGAGAAAAAAAATTGCAGTAAAAATGATCATTTTAAAAAAAAGTTTCAAGGGGACCATTTCTGTTTGAAGGGAATGTGAAGAAACCCGGGCAACTAATCGTGACCCCGGAAAAATTGGGGCCACACATCATCAGAGATCCATGCCTGATTATCTTGATGAAAGTCAAACATCCACATTATCTGGGGAAAACCGAAGGTTTGTCTGTAAGATCCTCCAGCGTGCTGAAGGCCCGCCAATATGAGCGCTGCTGGGGCGGACAACACCTCTATGGCGTGGCACGAGCCGGGCCCTTTCGCCCTTTTTGGATACCCAGAAGTCATTGGGCCGGGAAAAACACATACAAAAACATGGGTGTTGAACGCAGATAGTCGGCCCAGATTTAAACTGGTCTCTTGTGCGGATGTGTGCCCTGCATTGATTTTGGGAAAAGGTAAATAAAAAAATTCCGAGGTACCCATTGGTTTCTGCCACCTTGTCTGCCTGCCCTAGGGCTACTTGGCACCTACTGCTGTCACGTCGTGAGTTGTTCCCGTGCCCCATTTGAAAAACGTAATCAGACGCAACAGAGTTCCATTATCAATCAAAGGTCCCCCCCATTTCCTGCATTTTACTCTCATTTGGGTGGGTGGGGGAAAGTGCGAGCTTTGTTTTGTACCGGGGATCCAAGGGTGGCCCCCCATAACTGTTTCTTTTTGATGCCTTAATGCGAGGATCAGTTCGGGGAAAGGGAGCACCAGCCCTGTGAGAGAGGAGCCTTTTTTTTCCCAACCCTCTGGGTCGAGGGGCACTAGCAAACTGATCTTCCCATCTCCCCCTCCGCCGAAATTCGCGCCAACCTCTTTCCAAGGCAGGGACGTCGGTAACGTGGGTGTTAGAATACTCCCCCTCTGCTTCCCCCCGGCCAGTTTAAACACACCCCTGACTTGCCAGTGATGCACCCTGAGAGCGATGCCTGTCTTGCCTAGCCCTGGCCCCCCAACCACTGCCTAATGAAACAGATAAAATTGAGAACTGGGGGGCTTTGGGGTTTCGAGGGAGAGAAAGGCCCCGTTCCGACGTGTCCGTCCCCTCCTCCGTCGTGGCGGGACCTTTGTTTCAGAGTGTCCAACGATCTTTCCCAAACTAAGACCCCCACCAAAAAAAATGCCATGCTGACAAGGGCAATGCCCGCACTGACCATTTTTTTAGCTTTTTCAAAATAAAGGATGGTGCAGACTCTTTCCCCTGCCCCACTCTCGGGGGTCAACACCCCAGGTCCCACCGCTGTTGTCAGGCCATGGTCACTTTGTACTCGTAATGGGATTGCGCTAGCCACAATCGCTGGGGCATGTGGAGGGGGGAATTCCAGCGTGTTTCCACTCAAAAGAACGGGGGACGGGGGAGGCCGAGCTGACGCTGCAACGCACCGGTGGAACAAGCAGGGGGTGACGGGGGAAGTGCGAACTTTGACTTCGACCCTTTCAGCAGGGAGCCAGACCCGGGTTTGCTCTTTAAAATTTCTGGACGACAAGGTTCATGACATGTCCCGGGAAGGGATTGCCCAGCCACCGATTTAAGGGCGGCCAGCAATTTTTTCCCCTTATGCACACCACCTTTTCCTGGCACAAGGGCTTTCACCGAGCCAGCGCTCGTCTCGTTGCGGAAGCCTCCACGCTCCTGACCTGTGTGTGGACGGTCTCCAAGAAGATTAATTTCAAAACCGGCCCGGTTTTTTCTGGGGACGTATGCCACCAAGGACCTTGGGGGAAAAACCCCGCACCATCCCGCGGTTTTGAAGAGGTGCGCCCAGCCTGAAAACCCCCGTCACCCCCAGAGACATCCACCCAGCTCCCCATGACTGTCACAGAGATATAGCGGCCTTGGCTGTCTTACTATCCCTGTTCGGGGGTCAAAGGACTTTTCCGGGCCCAGAAGCAGACAACGTGTTGAAAATTTTTGAGACACGTGGCTGGCCAGGGCAGGGACGGCTTTTCTGGACAGAAAAGCCTCCGGCATCTGGGATTGGGGGCAGACAAGGGCCATGACTGCGGAAAACCCTTGGTCCACCCAAAGGAAAGGAACTTTCCAAGGCCAAAAGCCTGGCAAGCCGACATTTAGCTTTTTTGGGTTTGGGGGGTTTTTGGGGTTTAAAAAGTTTTTTCTGCTCCCCCAACCTGGAAACAGAAGGGTGGCGCAGACGGCCCTGTAAAGGGTGCAGGTCTAAACGGCGGGGAGAAGGGTAGGATGGGTCTCTGGTGGTGCTGGTTGGTACTTGGGCGACGGTGGAGGCTGAAGCGGAGGCTGACCCGATCATGACTTGAAACATGGGCAGCTGAGGACCTTGGGGGTGGCGGAGGAGAGCGGGGAAAAGGGGTCTGGCCTTTTTTTGGGCCCAAATGTGCCTCCATTTCAACTCTGCATTCCTGCATGTGATAGACATTTGGGGGGTGGTTAACCACCTAAGGGTTTTTGTCTACTTATGCGTTTACGGGGGAAAGGCGGCATTATATCGCTGGGTGAATCAGAGGGTTTCTCAAAGAAGGCCCAGGCTTGGAGGTTCTGGCCCTTTTTTACGGCGAAAGCGAGGAGCGGGGTTTTCCCCTGACCGGGCTGGCGGGTCATATCAGCAGACTTCTGCGACCGCCCCCTCCCCTTCCCCCTCCTCTCCAGTGATGAAGCGCTGCAAGCAAAATTTGCTGAAAAGGCCCCGTTGGATCCGCAAAAGTCTCATCATCATCTCAACACAGGTGACTTTTTCGTCCCGACATTTTGCATCCAGGACCTGGGGATCAAGAAGAGGGAGCAAGGCGTTTTCCGACCGCCCGGGATTTTTTTTCGATTGACGGCTTCCTTTCCTCCTTGATGGGGTCATAACTGGGTTCAAGCAGAGCAAAACATCCCCTTTCGCCCCTTGTCTTTTTAAAAATGCCTTTCGCCCCAACCCATTTTGTCCCTCAAAGAGGTCTTTAAAAATGGATTATCCACGTGGGGGGTAACGAGTTGACATTGGGCTGCTTCACGTTGGAGGGTTGATGATGCGTGACACATTTGTGGCCGTGACTGGGGGGACGAGGAGGGAAGACGCTGGATGCAGGTTGCATAACCACGAAGGACAGATTGGCGCGCGTTCGTTACTGAGGTTTTACAGGGCCCTACCCCGATGACCTGCGTCCTGCAACTGACAATCCGTGGGATGCGGTTGTCGCCAGCATGGAATGAGCACCTTTTTCCTCGACCTCTACCCCCATGTCCCACCCCCCCCGCTGCTTACCACCTGAAATTTGCCCCTGTTTCAGAAAAAAAAATTTTTAGAAGGAATGGAAAAAGTTTTGGAAAGTCTCTTATTTAAAAAAAAGGGAAATCACAGCTATTCTCAAATCCCTCAAACAAACAAATTGCGGATTCAAATTTAACTGCAAAGTAGATCTATCAACAAAGTTGACTGACCCAAAAAAGATAAAAACATCTGTCGAAATTTTTCGGATATTAAAGGATTTTTGGCACCATCAGTACCCTTGGTGACTAAAAGTTGCGGGGTTCAAATTTAAATGCAAAGTAATCTATCAACAAAGCTTTACGCCAAAAGTAAAAAAAAAAAACCGTCTGAAATGTATACGGGGAAATTTAAAAAGGGATTTTTTGGGACCCATCAACCCGTGGGGACTACAAATTTTTATTCAAATTTTTAAAGCAAAGAGATCTACAACAAAAACTTGACTGACCAAAAGTGAAAAAAACACCTGCTGAAATGTATACGATATTAAAAGGTTTTTTGGACCTTTCAATTCACCTTGGTGACTAAAAAATTGCTGTATTTACATTTAAATGCAAAGTAGCTCTATCAAAAAAGTGTACGTGCCAAAGTGAAAAAACACTTCTGAAATTATTTGGATAATAAAAGGGATTTTTTTTCACCTTTCAAATTTACCCGTGTTCACAAAATTGCTTATTCACATTTAAGTGCAAGGGGCCTCAAGAACAAAGTTGTAGTGCCCCAAGGAAAAACAGTTCTGAAATGTATTCAGATAATAAAAGATTTTTTGCCTATCAAATTTACCTGTGGTGACTACAAAATTTGTATTCACATTTTAAATGCAAGGGCCTCAATGAACAAAGCTGTCTGCGCCAAATGAAAAGACAGTTCGAAATGTATTCGGATAAGAAAAGGATCTTTGGCACCCTTTTAATTCACCTGTGGTGACTACAAAATTGGATTCACATTTAATCAAGGGCCCCCAATGAAAAAGCTGTAGTGCGCCAAATGAAAAAACACATATTTGAAATGTACGGATTAAAAGGTATTTTTGGCCCTATCAATTCACCTTGGGGGACTACAAAATTGCTTATTAATTTAATGCAAGTTTTCCTCAATGAACAAATCTTAGTGCGCCAAAGTAAAAAACACGTATCTGAAATGTATTCGGATAATAAAAGGTAGTTTTGGGCACCTATCAATTCACCTGTGGTGACTACAAAATTGCTGTATTCACATTAAGTGCAAGGTGCCTCAATGAACAAAGCTGTACTGTGCCAAAGTGAAAAAACACGTATCTGAAATATATTCGGATAATAAAAGGTATTTTTTGCACCTATCAACCTGTGCTGACTTCAAAATTGCTGGATTCTAATTTAACTGCAAGGTGGCTATATCAACAAAGCTGGAATGGGCAAAATTGAAAAAGAGAATAAAAGTGGAGTTTTGCACCTAACAAAGAGACCTGCAGTTACTAGAAAAGATGTGTATCCTAATATAAGTTCAGGCTGCCCAATATCCAGGAAATATTTCAATAGAAAACTGTTAATAATAAAGCTATTGCAGTGCAATGTCTACACTAAGGGCGACATGTATGAATCTCGCCGGGTCGGGGCGCACCTTTCCGCCAGTTTCCCGGCGGAATCTGCGCCTGATTTATGTCGGGGCCGGGGCATGCTCATACATAGCATGTAAAGTCCGCCGCGCCTCGCCTGTGTGTTAGGCGCAGTGCGAGACTGAGGCGCAGTGCGGCACTGCGCCTATGATTCGGTGCCGGAGGTAGTGCGGTCATACATGCGGGGAAAAGTCCGCCGCGCCTGGCCAGTGTGTGGGGCGCAGTACGGCGCTGCGCCTAAGATTCGCCGTCCGAGGTGGTGCGCTCGTACATGCGAGGAAAAGTTCCCTGCGCCTCGCCAGTGTGTGTGGGGCACAGTGCGGGGACATGGGCGCAGTGCGGGACTTAGGCGCCGTGCGGGACTGCGCCGAAAAACAGTTCCGATGCGAGACAGGCTGGAACAGCGAGAAATCATTCCAGATGTCGGTGCGGAGTATGAATCAAAAATCGCCTTTATAAAGGCTACAGAAGTTGTCCCGATGTGTATATAAAACGAATAATCATATGGGGGTAACGAAAAAAAAAATTAAATCAATAAAATCATGTTTATTTCTTTATTTTCGTTAGCCAAGGATCAATAGTATGGGTGCAACGAAAATAAAGAAATAAACATGATTTTATTGATTTAATATTTTTTTTCGTTACCCCAATATTATTATTCGTTTTATATACACATCGGTACAACTTCTGTATTGTTTTAATTTGATTTCGGCCATGTACAGTTTGATTTCAGATTGCATTAGGAAAACCCATGGGAGCGTCGCTCGCTCTCCCATTGGTCAAATAACGGCGCCTCTTTTAACTTAGCCAATCACAGAGCATGCTCAGAATTTCTTTTCCCCATAGAACTCTATGAGAAAGTAGCTCGCGCTCTGATTGCTAAGCTGGACGAGCCCCCGCAGCTTCAACCAATCAGCTCGTTTCTGCATTTTAACTGTATTTTGAACTGTCCCGCCTTTGAATATGATTGGTCAATTTTTCTCCATAGGATATAATGGGACATTGTCGCTCCTATTCTGATTGGTCAATTCTCCTCCATAGGTTATAATGGGACATTGTCGCTCCTATTCTGATTGGCTGGTTTATGCTGACCAATGAGAATAGCTTAAACAATTTGAATTACTGTATTTCCCGGCAATTCTCTCTATTGCAATTCCCTATGTAGCGCCGGTCTCGGCGACAAACGCGTTGTTCGGGTTTTTAACTGCTTTATTTGTAAAGAAGGGTTCGGCTCTTTATCTGATGTTTTACATTTAATAAAAATAATTTTTTTATTAATACTTCATGCCGCACGGCGCTGAGCGCCGAGATTTCAGAGCGCCCATCTCTCCATAGACTATAATGGGAGAAGTAGCTCGCGCTCTGATTGGCTGGGATAGCCAAGCCCCCGCTAGCTCAGCCAATCAGATCTTTTCTGTCTTTTTACTGTATTTTGAACTGTCCCACCTTTGATTTTGATTAGTCCAAACTTCTCCATAGGATATAATGTGACTTTGTCGCTCCTATTCTGATTGGTTAATACTCCTTCATAGACTAGAATGGGCCACTGTCGCTCCTATTCTGATTGGTCCAAACTTCTCCATAGGATATAATGGGACTTTGTCGCTCCTATTCTGATTGGTCAATAGTTCTCCATAGGTTTTAATGGGTCTCTGTCGCTCCTATTCTGATTGGCTGAGCTAGCCAAGTCCCCGCTAGCTTAACCAATCAGCTCTTTTCAGCATTTTTACTGTATTTTGAACTGTCCCGCCGTGGATTCTGATTGGTCTAAACTTCTCCATAGGATATAATGGGTCTTTGTCACTCCTATTCTGATTGGCCGAGCTAGCCAAGCCCCCGCTAGCTCAGCCAATCAGCTTTTTTCACCATTTTTACTGTATTTTGAACTGTCCCGCCGTGAATTCTGATTGGTCAATCCTTCCCCATAGGTTTTAATGGTTTACTGTCGCTCCTATTCTGATTGGCCGGTTTATGCCAACCAATGAGAATAGGTTTCAGAATTTGAATTACTGTATTTCTCGGCAATTTACAATATCATAATTCTTGATATTGCGCCGTTCTAGATTTGTGGAAAGTGATTTTTTTTAAAATTATGTTTATTTTTTACGTTCAGCTCTTTTCTGACACTGTTTTCCGCCTTTATAAAGGCGATTTTTTCGGAATCATACTCCTGCTGCACGGAGCGGAGCGCCGAGATTTGTGTAGCAATCTTCTATCTGCTTCCTAGCATGTTCCGTTCATGCATCACTTCGCCTCTGCCGGAGCATTTAGACCAAAATAAACCCGGTCTGCTTGTCGGAACTGCCGAGCGCTGCACTGCGCCTCGCTTTGCCGACTCGCGATCGTACATGCCTCGGAGTTTTGAGCGCGCCGCGTCCCGCCCCAGAACGCCTACCCCGCTCCCACACCGCGCCCATTGCTCGCCCCTTCATTTGGGGCGCAGCTGAAAGTGGCGAACACTGCGCCTAACACCGCATCCCTGAGTCCGACAGCGGGATTCGGGCTGGGAGGCGCAGAATACGCCTGAAAACAGGCGTAAAGCCCGTTCATACATGTCGCCCTAAGTCTTGGTGAACTATATCCAGTATTCTTTAAAGAGCTTGTCTGTGATTCCCCCTGTGACTTTACAGCGGTAGATGCTCCTTTAAAATTCTCTACCTAACTACATAAAATCTTCAAATCTCTGATCTAACTAAGTTGTAAGGATCACAGATAACAGTGAGCTGTCTCTGTGAAGAAATAGAATAATTTCGCTGAGCTGTTTGGACACAGGCAGAGCGCACGTCCTACTGCTATGAGACGCTGACAGACACTGACAGACACTGTTCTATGTAAAACGAGGTCATATGATTTTTCCAGCCAATCGCAACCATACACATCCCAGTCATGACGTCGCACACACATCTCACCCTGCTCTAGTCTGTAAGCTGATTTGCTGGCCGCCAAAATGACAGGAAGCGCCGAAAATGGCGTGATATTAATAGATGATGCACAGATTTTAACCTAAATTATCGCATGATCTAAAAATTCGATCAACATAAAAACTGTGCTGATTTCAACTTTGTCGATAATAGTCGCTCAACATTAAAGATCACAACTCAACATGCGGAGCATAGGCACAAAATTGAGCTCAAATGTCTTTTCCATGCATGCAGTTATATGTACCCCCAAGTATTTAAAAGAAGACGTGGACCACGCGAAGGGGAAAGAGGGCCTCAGCTGTTTCAGAAGGCCATCCGCAACATATAAGCTTAAGGCTACGCGCTTAAACATATTAATTTTATGTTGGCTAAAGGAGCCATATTGTTGCAGAGTTCTAAGTGCTGCCGGTAATAACTCCGGGGGATCTGTGAGGTAGAGTAACAGGTCATCCGCGAATGCCGAGCACTTCACTTGTCGGTCAGCAACGCGGATACCGCGAATAGAGTCATCCGCTCTAATAGCTTGCATGAGATGCTCCATCGCTAATATGTAGAGCAGAGGAGACAAAGGACATCCGTGCCTGGTACCATTGCCTATCACAAATGGGGAAGAGAGCTCCCCATTTACTCTAATTTGCGCCTGAGGAGAGTGGTAGAGGGCGGATATTCGATTCATCATTGCCGGTCCCAGGCCCATACATTTCAGCACTCCATGCAAGAATGACCAATCTACACGATCAAATGCCTTTTCGGCGTCCAGAGAAAGCAAGACGCAGGGGAGTTTGATAGAGTGGATATGCTGAAGGATAGTAAATGTTTTCAAGGTATTATCCCTCGCCTCCCTATAGGGAAAAAACCCAACCTGGTCTAGGTGTATAAGCGAATCCAGGAGTGGGCTAAGCCGCAGGGCGATCAATTTGGCAAAGAGCTTAGCGTTCGTATTTATGAGGGAAATAAATAACTTGGGCATAGATTGGGATCCTTACCCTCCTTAGGTATCACAGTAATATAGGCCTGCAAAAAAGCAGGATCGAAACGAGAACCCTGAGATACTTCATTGAAAGCTTTCAAAAAAGGGGCCGGAAGCTCATGCATTAGGGTTTTATAGAAGATAGCAGTGTAGCCATCCGGGCCCGGGCTCTTCCCAGTAGGAAGCGCTGATATCGCCCTTCTGATTTCTTCAGGCCCAAACGGCTCATCCATGGAGGTGAGGGATTGCGAATCCAAAGGGGGCAAGGTGGTAGAGGAGAGATAGGAGAGATAGTGTTGTAGTGTTGCCCTGAAGTCCTTCGAACCCACAGCGCCGTCGGGGGGAGATGGGGGGGGGGTTATACAATCCAGTATAGTATGAATGGAATTCTTTCTTTCAGAATATCCCTGGTAAGGTGAACCAAGCGGCCATTCGAGCTTTTGATGGAGGGGATGAACAAGTAGGCCCATTTATCACGCAAAGCACGGGCTAAACTCTTTCCGTGTTTATTGCTCCATATATAAAAGGAGCTGGAGCAAAGCTGGCGGTAACGTTTATGTTTATGTTAACTGTAGGATCTCGTTACGGGTAAGTATCAAATCTCTGAGGTCTGACTCCAAGCCCGTAGACTTATGAATTGATTCAAGATCGTTCAGTCTCTGCAGGAGGGTTTGCAATTTGTGCGAACTCTCTCTTTTAAGTCGCGCCCCATGCTTTATGAGGACGCCATGCAGGACAGCCTTTAAAGCTTCCCATTTAATCTAGGGGAGAGTAGTATCTGCAGAGTGCACAAGGCGAAAAGATTCAATCGTGTCTTTTAAATCCAATAGGCAAACTGAGTCAGACAACAGAGATTCGTTCAATTTCCAGCAAAAGGGGGGCTTATTGTAGTGGGAGAGAATTAGATCGCAATGCACTGGGGCATGATCTGAGTGTATGATGTTACCAATGAAGGAATGAGAAATCTGCGGGAGCAAGGAGTGAGCCGGGAATATATAATCTATCTTGCTATAAGGTTTGTGTGGATGGGAAAAGAAGGTGTAGTCTCTTTCATTAGGATGAAGGAGACGCCAAATATCTACCATTTGC
The DNA here is from genome assembly GCA_025379985.1 of Phyllomedusa bahiana. NCBI lineage: Eukaryota > Metazoa > Chordata > Amphibia > Anura > Hylidae > Phyllomedusa > Phyllomedusa bahiana. Next base: position 36,222 of record JAODAL010009704.1, on the reverse strand, counting down.
ATACCACGGAGCAGTCTGCGGATCCTGCCCAGGGAGCTCAATGCCATGGTAGAGCGACCGCTTGAAGCGTCCACTGATGGGTTAAGAGCCAGATTAAAGTCACCACAAAGAAAGAGTTGTCCCTGAGCAAAACCCGTGAGGGTATCCAATGTTTTAGAGAAAAAGGAGGGTAGACCCGTGTTAGGGGCATAGATATTGGCGATCGTGTAGATACGGCCCTGAATAGCGCACCTGACGAACAGATAACGAGCATCCGTGTCCGACATAACATCCAGGACCTGTACCGGCAAAGATTTGTGAAAGAAGATCGCGACCCCCTTTGTTTTGGCGAGCGAGTTACTGCTATGGTACCAGGCAGGGAAGTACCTATTTCGGAAACCCTGAATGTGGGTACCTAGCAGATGGGTCTCCTGTATACAGACGATGCGGGACCTTTGCTTGTGGAGATAGTATAGGACTTGCGCACGTTTTTCGGGCACATTAAATCCCTTCACATTGAGGATTTTGAAACCTAAAAACTAGCCATCAGGAGACAAAAAAGAGACCGTCAGGGGAAAATACCCAAGAAACTTGTGAGACAAAAGAGGTGAGACCAACTCTGGGAAATAGGTGGATCCAAAACAGGACAACCAGTCCAACATCAAACAAAAAGGCCTGTAAAGTAAAACCCTAACACCAAAACAATATTGGGGAAAGTAACTCCCCAACAGCCAAGGAAACCAAAAAACTGGCCAGTCCCTCTCAGGGGCAGGGGGGGGGGGTCCCCAATCCCCCAAGTTAGAAAATGAAATATGTAGAAGAGAGAAACAACATACATTTTGGAAAGCGTCACAGGAACAGAAAAAAAACAATGAATTTTCCGGATAGAGGGAAAGGATTGGGCCGCAAACCACCTCTAAGATAATACATGACAAAAAACCCAAAACCCCCCTCCACCCAGTCATTTAAATACCAGCAATAGCAGACATTAATCAATCCCCCCCCAAAATGGGGCCGAAAAAGAAAAAAACTTGAGGGGATTTAGTCAAAGGCCCCATAAATTTAAGGCATTCTCCCATGAAAAGAAATAGGCAACTCCCAAATGAATACACAGCCCAATCTGGTTGCAAAACCCTCAATGATACAGTGTAGGAATGATGTGAGCAATAGGGGGGAGGCAACCACGCCGGACCTCATCAGGCGCTCATCCCCAATCCAGCCCCCCCATGCCTCAGTCACGCCGGGCCGGCAAAAAGAAAACTAAGGGCAATCGAAAATGCAACATCGAGCAGTATAACTGAGAGGGGCAAATAACACCTGCAAAAAAAAAGGGGGGGGGTGGTCAAGGTATAGGGAACTGAGAACCACAAAAGGTAATATCAAAGATAGAACCCAGGCATAATAGTAATCATTGCGAAACCTGACTGACGGGCCCATAGTCCGTAATCTCAACGATACGGAAGCCTCTTGGGTGGGGAAGACTCAGGGCTGCCCGGACCTCGTCGAGATCTTTGAGGCCTCGGTAGCTCAACGGCATCAGATCGGACCTGCTGACTTCCGGGTGTCCCCGAGGTGTGGTAAAGTCCATTTCCATTGTTGCTTCCCAATCCGGAAGAGTCATCTCAGAGAGATCAAGAGCTGCAAGAAAGGCTGGGAGATCCGAGGGTGAACGGAGTATCAGAGACTTATCCCTATGGCGGACCTCAACGGAGAAAGGGAAGCCCCAACGATAAGGGATGTCCCGATCCTGCAAGAGCGACAACAGCGGTTTGACAGAGGGTCGAAGACGGAGGGTTCTCCTTGAGAGGTCCAGGAACAGGTCGATCTGCACACCATCAAAGACGACTCTGCATGAGACGGTCTTTATGCATTATTTCCTCCTTCAGTGTGTATCTGTATACTCTGCAGATTATGTCCCGAGGTCGAGCAGGGTCCTGACTTTGCGGGCGGAGAGCCCTGTGAGCCCGGTCAAATTCGATTTCTGTCGCCTCCGGTCTCCCAGGATGTAGTTGAAGGCTTTTGTTAGGGTAGGGATCAGTTCACCTGTTTTAATAGACTCCGGTAGACCTCTAATTCTAATATTGTTTCGCCTGCTGCGATTTTCTAAATCGTCCATATGATTCACCAACTGCGTAACCCGGTTCTGTTGCTCTGACATGGACGCTTGTAAGGCAGCGATAGCGGACATTGTAGATGTTCGGTCATTCTCCACTTGTAAAACCCTCTCCTGTAGGGCTACAATGTCAGCCTGAACTGGAATCAGAACCTGTTTCCATGTATGGCGTAAATCCTGAGCCATCTGCTGAATATCCCGTTTAGTGGGAAGTAAGGAGAGGAGCGCTTTAAGCTCTGGGTGGGCTTCCAAGACATGAAGTGCTTCTTCAAGAAAAGGTAAACTTGGGGCCTGCATCCCAGTGCAGGGGCCCTCGAGAGTAGGTGCTTCGGTTGAGGGTTGAGGATCAAGGACCTGTGCAGTGGGGTTGTCCCCCCAAGTGGAAGAGTTCGAGGCCGAGCGCCACGGCAAGCTATGGCGAGGCATCAGTTGGGACAAGATGGCGTCCTCAGGAGCGGACCCTGGTTTAGGAGCTGGAGTCAGAGGCCCCTGTGCATCTAAGCAGTAGACCGCCAGTTGAGACCCAAGTCTATGCAAACCTGGGTCAGCTTGCAGGCCCTCCTGAATGACGTGTGACATGGTGGGAAAAGGCCTGAGTAAAGTGTCCACTACCACGGTCTGTGGCTCCTTCGGCCGCACTACAGGGCCAGCAGAAGAGGGTGTAGTCCCTGAGAAACTTCCCTGTTGCAGGGAGCTGGGGGGCTCCACAGCCCACTGCCCAGGAGAGGCAGATGAGACTGGGCCCCTGGAACGTCCATCAAAAGGGTCAAAGGTATGACTTACTGGCAGCAGGGGGGTAGAGTCCTCGGCTCCCTTGGGGCCCTCCTGGCTTAGCAACTCCCCTGACACAACCGTGGCCGAGACCTGGGAGGTCAGCAACTGATCAGCCATAGCCGCAGAGCATGGGGATGGGTTGTACCTGAGAGAGCTCTGTGTGGCATCTTCTACTCCTCGGCTCCTGCGGGGCTCTGCTGCTGGTGCTGTGACATCCGGGCCTGCCGACTGCCTGTCAGGCTCCATCATCCTCCTGTCCTCCTCCGCCGCCCGCCGGGAAGTTACTGAGCCTGCGACCTTCCGTTGTGGCGACCTTCCGTTGTTCCGTTGAGGCTGATTCCGGAGTTGCTGGCAGGAGGCGCGGGCTTCGATACTGTCGCGCCTGTGATGTAGCAGGCTCCTCTGCTTGCCGTGCGGCAGCTGAAAGACGCTGGAGACTCTGACTGCGCTCCGGAGATAGCAGGTAAGATGGCGCCTCTGGAGAGGAAGCACGGGAGGAAGGCAAAGAGTCCTGTAAGCCCGCGAGCGGGGCAAAGTAATTTGAGATGGCCGGACCACTCGCTGCAGGGGCTCTGGGTGTCCTGGCAGCCTTTTTCGCTCTTTTGCTGCCCATTTTTAGTGCAATATCAGCTGGCAAACTGCAATCCTGGACGGAGCTCTGATTTTTAACAGATAAATGGGATAGAGCGATGTACCATTACAAACATGCCCCTCACATGCGAGTAATATACCAAGTAAAATGTTGTCCTTATCCATACCTTTTCTATCCAATGGATAGACTCTTTTGTAAAATGGGTCTCTGAGAGACAGACAATAGCTGGTTGGGCTTGTATCAACCAGGAAAAGACAGCATATCTTTCAAAAACCTCTCTCTTACCCCTTACATTCAATCACATAAATGCAATTAGCCATAAAACAATAGGTTATTATTAATGTCTACAGAGAAGTCATACCTGAGGAAAACATCTCACACAGTCTGAAACATACTTTGCTTTTAGTATCCTCAAACCCTAACACAACAAACTTAGTAAATTGCAAAAAATAAACATTCTCTTTGAATTATAGAGAGCAGAGCACCCCGTCTTCTTAAACGACATATAGAAAAGTGAAAAATACCGGGCCAGAGAGCCTAATAATCTATTCATTGAAGTCCAGTCAATGCAGCACTGCACCTGGAGAAACAAAATGGTGGGTAGTTCCTAGTGCCACAACACGGAGCTTTGCCAGATACATCATAGAATATGGAATATTCATACCTATGAATTGTGCCCTTCGTTTTGCACCTCAGTAGATCATAGCTCACTATTATTGGTGAATTTATTGCAAGTATTGGAGACTTGCAGAAGGATTGTCACAAAGAAGCTATTTGACTCATACTGTTCTTGCTCATATACTCATATACTGTCTGTCTGTGTATGGTAATAATTACACACTTTGGGACACATGTATCAAAACTGTCTAGGTCTAAAACCCACTTTGTTACCCATAACAACCAATTAGAGTGCCCCCTTCATTTCATACAGTGCTCTGGAAAAATGAAATGGGCGCCCTGATTGGTTGCTATGGGCAACAAAGTGAATTTTAGACCTAGACAGTTTTCATACATATGGTCCTTTGTGTCCTTTTACCAACTCGACCAGGAATAGTTTTAACTTTTTTTTATTTTACACTAAATTACAATAAAACCATGCAAAATAATATGTACAACTTTGTACATTTTGATAGTTAAAGGTGCCCCTTAAAAAATTAAATTCAACAAAGCCCTATCCCACAACATAGAGCGACTGTGTCCTCCTCTTGGGTGTGAAGTTAGTAGCCTGGTGCAAGTGGCACAATGTAGTAATGTTATTGCAGTGTTGTGATACTGAAATGTTGTGCTTGATCCTTTTTGTAAGCTTCAGCCTTAAAACATCCTGGGGTGTGTAAGACAAATGGTGGCAGGGCAGGGAATCTTTAGCTTGTTCCTCAACTATAGGTTTTAACTGTAGCCACATACTAATGATGCCAATGCAGTTGAAATACAGCGCTAAGAAATTTGTTCCCCAGAAAGAACTATAAGTGAAAAGAAATTTAAAAAAAGTATACAAAATATTATAAAAATATTTTTTATTGTTAATTCTCACAAAAATGTTAATAAAACAAACAGTCATAAGACGTACATGAGACAAGAGATCAGTTAAAAAACATAAATGACACAATAACTAACTAAAAAAATAAATAAATAAATAATTTGTATCATTCCAGCATGACCTGACTATATCAACGTGTCCACCCAGAAAATATCTGCCAAATAGCAACAAATAAAATATAACTCAATCTATATGATATAGTAACTAATTAGATATAGGGGGAAACATATGACAACTACAATAGCAAGTAATACATTATGTGTGCACACCAACCAACAAGAGATTGGACACATGTTTCGCCATGAGAAAGAAAGCCTGGCTTTCGAAAAGTCGCATTGCTGCCCGGATTTGCAGGCGGCTCTGTATCTCCTCTAGAATCCAATTCGGAAGAAAGATATGGATTAATATTGTATGTGAACCACCCAGTAGGGGATAAGCATGTGAACAGATTATATATAATATTAATGGAATGCTTGGCACATTAACTGCATGTTGCACACAATTGCTGTACATGCTTTAAAAGGATACTAGCAAAATATAGTTCTAACTGCTATCAAGTCATGATTTTTGTATTTTTGAATGTGGACCAAACAGGCAGGGAGGTAGCCCGTTATTCGGCTTTGTTCACACAGAGGATAAGGTTGTAAAACTCGCTTTTATTTAGAGAATAAAGGGGTGAGAGCAGGGCTATTTTTAGTAATAACTGGTACACATTGGGGGACATGTATGAAAACTGCCTAGTTATAAGACTTTCGTTGTTGCCCATTTCTTGCTTTAGGCAAGAAAGAAAGTCTTAGATCTAGACAGTTTTTATACATGAGGCTAGTGATGAGCGATTGCGTCAACTTTCGTCATCGGATCGATAGTCGATATCGTCAATTATCATGCCGATATCCGATAACAGATAATCGCCAATGACCATTAAAGTCTATGGTAGAGGAACAACACCTTCATTCTTATACCCAAACAGGGCTGGAGAAGCTGGAATTAACATCCACAACAGTAAACTGGATACGTGCTACATCTTAGACAAGACAATTAGGCAACAAGAGTCACAGAAAAAAACTTACTGACTATTCACTATCCCTGTCTTGTACCACAGCATGACCATTAAACCTGCATAACTCACAAATTAAAAAGTGCCAGAAGGCAGTATTATTTGAACCATCATTTTACTTGAACTGGACATTGACTATCCCTGTCCTGGAACGCAGCATGACCCTTAAACCTGTCTGACGTACAGATTAAAAAGTGCCGGAAAAATGAGTCTTTGAACCACCATTTTAGTTGAACTGGACATTGAATATATCTGTACTGGGCCACAGCAAGAGCCCCAAACCTGCATGACCCCTAGATTTAAAAAGTGCAGGAAAAAGAAGTATTTGAACCACCATTTTAGTTGAACTGGACATTGACTGTACCTGTCCTGGGCCACACCATGAGCCCTAAGCCTGCATGACCCCCAGATTTAAAAAGTGCCGGAAAAAGGAGTCTTTCAACCACCATTTTAGTTGAACTGGACATTGACTATACCTGTCCTGGTCCACAGCATGAACCCAAACCTACATGACCCCCAGATTTAAAAAGTGCCGGAAAAAGGAGTCTTTGAACCACCATTTTAGTTGAACTGGACATTGACTATACCTGTCCTGGGCCACAGCATGAGCCCCAAACCTGCATGACCCCCAGATTTAAAAAGTGCCGAAAAAGGAGTCTTTGAACCACCATTTAGTTGAACTGGACATTGACTATACCTGTCCTGGGCCACAGCAAGAGCCCCAAACCTGCATGACCCCTTGATTTAAAAAGTGCTGGAAAAAGGAGTCTTTGAACCACCATTTTAGTTGAACTGGACATTGACTATACCTGTCCTGGGCCACAGCACGAGCCCCAAACCTGCATGACCCCCAGATTTAAAAAGTGCTGGAAAAAGGAGTCTTTCAACCACCATTTTAGTTGAACTGGACATTGACTATACCTGTCCTGGGCCACAGCATGAGCCCCAAACCTGCATGACCCCCAGATTTAAAAAGTGCCGGAAAAAGGAGTCGTTGAACCACCATTTTAGTTGAACTGGACATTGACAATGCCTGTCCTGGGCTGCAGCATGAAGCTTAAACCTGTCTGACCCACAGATTAAAAAGTGCCAGAAAAAGGAGTCTTTGAACCACCATTTTAGTTGAACCGGACATTGACTATCCCTGTCCTGGACTGCAGCATGACCCCAAAACCCACATGACCCACATGACGATGATGATGACAATATTGGCCGTGGCCGTGACTGGGAGGACGAGGAGGTAAGACTGCTGGATGCAGGTTGCATTAACCACTGAAGAACAGATTGACCTGCAACCGATGATCCGCTGGCTTGCGTGTTATCGCCAGCACTGGAAGGAGCACCTTCTCTCGTACCTCTACCTCCATGTCCTACACCCCTCTTTGCTTGCTTACCACCTGCATTTTGCTCCATGTTCAGGAAGATAAAAATTTAAGAAGGTATGGAAGAGTTTTTGACAGTCTCTTATTGAAAGACGGCAATTCACAGCTATTCCTAAATTCCTCTAATTTCCTACAGCCAACTAGGATTAGAAACTGAATTGTTTCTAGCGAATACCTGTGAAATGCGGTCTGGTAGAAGAACCATAAGACAAAATCAACAGTGTTCTTCCTTTCGTCCCAGGGATTTAAAACTGCCCAGTAGGACTAGGAATTGATAGTTTTCAACAAACTATCATACAAGTGCACTATCTGCACCAAACTGAGATTCACTGAGCGCAATAAAAATATTTAGAAGTTACACGGATGAGAAATTGCGTTTTTTGCAGCAATGACAAACGAGAACAGTTACTAGAAAATTGTTCTATCAAAATTGTAATACAACATGGCTATTTGAAAAAAACTAGGGCCACACCACATGCAATACAGCTATTTAAAAGTTATACGGATAACAAACGGTGGTTTTTGCACCAATGAAATACACCAACAGTAACTACAAAATTTCTGTATCCAAATTTAAGTACAAGGTGGCTATTTGAAAAAAACTGGGACGAACCAAAGTGCAATACAGCTATTTAAAAGTTATACGGATAAGAAAAGGTGGGATTTGCACCAATGAAATACAACAGCAGTTACTACAAAATTTCTGTACACAAATTTAAGTACAAGGTGGCTCTTTGAACAAAACTGGGCCGCACCAAAGTGAAATACAGCTATTTAAATGTTATAAGGATAATAAAAGGTGGGTTTTGCACCAATGAAATACAACAGCAGTTACCACAACATTTCTGTATTCAAATTTAAGTACAAGGTGGCTCTTTGAACAAAGCTGGGCCACACCAAAGTGAAATACAACTATTTAAAATTTATACGGATAATAAAAGGTGGGTTTTGCACCTATGAAATACACCTGCAGTTAATAGAAAATTTCTGTATCCTAATATAGTACAAGGTGGGTCTTTGAACAAAACTGTGCTGCGCCAAAGTGAAAAACACCTATTTAAAATTTATACGGATAATAAAAGTTGGGTTTTGCACCTATGAAATACACCTGCAGTTACTAGCAAATTTCTGTATCCTAATATAAGTACAAGGTGGGTCTTTGAACAAAACTGGGCTGCGCCAAAGTGAAAAACACCTATTTAAAATTTATACGGATAATAAAAGGTGAATTTTGCACCTATGAAATACACCTGCATTTACTAGCAAATTTCTGTATCCTAATATAAGTACAACAGGATAAGAAAAGGTGGGTTTTGCACCAATGAAATACAACAGCCGTTACCACAAAATTTCTGTATTCAAATTTAAGTACTAGGTGGCTCTTTGAACAAAACTGGGCAACACCAAAGTGAAATACAGCTATTTAAAAGTTATACGGATAATATAAGGTGGGTTTTGCACCTATGAAATACACCTGCAATTACTAGCAAATTTCTGTATCCTAATATAAGTACAAGGTGGGTCTTTGAACAAAACTAGGCTGCGCCAAAGTGAAGAACACCTATTTAAAATTTATACGGATAATAAAGGGTGGGTTTTGCACCTATGAAATATACCTGCAATTACTAGCAAATTTCTGTATCCTAATATAAGTATAAGGTGGGTCTTTTAAAAAATTGGACTGTGCCAAAGTGAAGAACACCTATTTAAAATTTATTCGGATAATAAAATGGGGGTTTTGCACCTATGAAATACACCTGCAGTTACTAGTAAATTTCTGTATCCTAATATAAGTACAAGGTGGGTCTTTGAACTAAACTGGGCTGCGCCAAAGTGAAAAACACCTATTTAAAATGTATACGGATAATAAAAGGTGGGTTTTGCACCTATAAAATACAACAGCGGTTACTAGAAAATTTCTGTATCCTAATATAAGTACAAGGTGGGTCTTTGAACAAAACTGGGCTGCACAAAATAAAAGGTACTATTTCACCTCAGGTGCGAGGTGTGCTGGCCAAAAACTGTTAAAAAAAATAGCAATTTCAATGCAGGTTCAAAGCAGAGTCTGGGCAGCACAATATATACTCTCCTTTCAAAAGCCTGCCTGCATGTCTGTCTGTGTTCGCCCGCACCCCCACCCGGTCCCCCTCCCCACGGCTGTACAGCGCTAGATGCTTCTTTAAAAGTCTCTGTCTAACTAACTAAGAGCTGAAATTCTCTAATCTACCTATGTTCTAATGTTCACAGCTAAAAGCATAGTTGTCTGTATGAATAAAGAGAACTGTGTCTCTGAGCTGAGCTGTATTGAGAGAGATCTAGCACACGTCCTGCTCTAGTGAGAGACACTGAAACACTGATGATGAACAGGAAACGTTGTTCAATGCAAAACGAGGTCATGTGATGCTGCCAGTCAGTGACCACCATACACATCACAGTCATGACTTCGCACCCCCTGCTCACCCTGCTCTATGCTCTAAGCTGATTTGCTGGCCGCCAAAATGACAGGAAGCGCCGAAAATAGCGTGATAATAATAGATTATGCGCAGATACTTACCTAAAATATCGCGTGATCGGAAAATTTCCGATCAACCTAAACACCGTGCCGATCTCAACTTTGTTGATTATAATCGCTCATCCCTACATGAGGCCCATTGTGTTAATTTTTTTTTTTACCTCTCTTCCTCCATTCCCAAGGGGTTTCTTTTTGGGAGTGAAGGGAGGAGGGAGTTCGGAGGCACACTCAGAGTTATATGGGGAAATAGCTGAGGAGCAGTGTGTGCATATGTGTATGTCTGTGATGCCCCATCTCCCATAGCAGGCACCCAGCTTTCCTATCATAGTTTTCTTATCTATATGCTATGGGAGATGTTACCCAAATTTCCTGGTGTCTAGATAGCCTATCCAGCCACTAGGAAAGCTGGGTTATTCTACTTCCCCTACAACAGGTACCAAGCTTTCTTTCTAATAGAAAAATGGGTTTCTGTGGGGATGTGGTGTCACCCAGCTTTCCTAGACACTGGATACCTGGTATATGTGTTCATAGTGTTTCTGTTCTTTTTATAGTTTTATCTTTTGGACTACATCAGATTTATTGGACTGCATTGGACCAACGTTGGATCTTTTTCTTTAATAGAATGGTCTTTGAAGGACATAGTAGGGGAGTTTTTTTTTTCCATTGTGTCAGTGTTTGTTTTCACTATTTTATTTCAGTGGTAAAAACAGAGTTGTCTCCACACACCTCTCCATTACTATTGCTGGTGGACTGTTTTTTTTGGCACCCCCAAGGCTGATGCCAACACCCTCCTGAGTTAGAGCAGAGTAATGGTAAAGGGGAAATAGGTTGCTTTGCCAGCTTTTATATTGCATTTTCCATTTCTCAGCTAGATGAATAAATTGCACCAGGAAGAAGTAGAGGAAGAGAAGAAACGTGGGAAGAAGTAAGTCAGAGGAAGAAGTAAGTCTGAGAAGAGCACTATAGAGCAGACGGTTGGCAGTTAGATAGGTGAGTGCCCCATTTAGAAAGAAATATTGAGTAACCATTTTAGAAAACAGATAATGGGAGATAACCATACTGGGGACTGAGAGGAGAATCTGTGACAGGGAAAGACTATGGGGGACATGTATGAACGGGGCTGTGCCAGAAGTCTGGCGTATTTTCAGCCCGACATCAGGCACAACCCCATTCACTTCACTGAAATGCCTCCCAAACATCATTATCAAGCGCATTACAGAGCGCCCACGGCACTTTGTAACGCGCCTGATTTTGGGGGGCGTGCAGGAGGGGGGGGGGGGGGGGGGCGCACTAGAACCGTACAAAGCTATAAATTTATAGCTTCGCTGCGGCAATTCTAGGCGCATTACTGCTGGAACGGGTAAACCACTTTCAAAGTGGTATACCTGAACCAGAAATGTTGTTTAAATGCCAGATTTTATACATGTAGCCCTATGTGTGGATGGAAAAAGAGACTCCCATCCCACAGGTGTGCTGCTTAGGGAGACCTCAATGTCGCTAGAAGGCTATAACAACAGTTATATGTTCAGATTGTACCTATGAAGGTTTAATAAACTGTTTAAAAGACACTGGTTGTTTCTGTGACAGCTCATGGCCTGGTTATTGCACTTTTTTGTAGTCAAAATTCATAATTCTACTTCTTTTATTAAGGATCATCCCATGACTTCAGTCAATAATGTGTAAAAAATGTACATGAAACAACTCTGTGTGAACTCGACTAATGTCTATGGATGCTTTCAATGGCAACAATATTATTTTGTATTAGTAAAGTCCAGTTAACAGCTGCTCCAGTGGTTCTGTTTGAAGCTTTCATCATAAATTCCATAAAAAAATGCAACATGCAGCACTATTTTTACATACAAACGAGGGACACCATGACAGAAATCTAATGGACCCCATTGTAGTCAATGGGGTTTATTGGGGACTGTGGGAGTCCATCATGTAACAGATCCAGTGCAGCTTCTACTATGGAGGCCCTGAATAGAACTTCCGATTCAGATGAATTAGTCCTTGGATGCTGAAAATCCTAGTATGTACCATGGTATATTTCCTTTCGTTTATTGAGCATCTTGAAGGGAAATTTTGTTTAGTAATATTCTAGAACTCTCCTTAATGGCATGCTTTAACCTTTGCAATGGAATAGTTTTACTTGTCTCTACTATCATATTGTACATTAATAAAAAAGTAATGTTTTCTATCCCAAAATATATCCAATATATCATATAACAAATATAAAGCAACGTGTATGGCTAAGCATGCTGATTTAGTTTAAAATAAATATCTAATGCAAATTAGATACATAACTATAAAATTGTTATGTCTATTACTAATTTTCACATCCTTGCTTGTAGACAGTTCTTGTATAATTTCACAAGAGTAAATAAAAACAAATGACTTGGCTAGAAAGCACATTAAATCTAATAATGGAGTTGTATGGGTAGCAGATTTTTATTTAGTTTCCATTTATTATGAAATTAAATTGAAAACAGGGAAATAAGTATACATATTCCCCTTATGGCAAACCAAAAACAAACATGTGTTGCTGTTTAACCCCTTGTCCTATTTTTTGGGTCCTAAGCACCCATGTATTTTAATAACCATAACTTTTTAGTTTTGCATTGAAAGCTGTATGATAGCTTGTTTTTGTGGGACAGCTGTGCTTTTCATTGGCACCATACTTGGGTCCATTTAATTTTTTTCTTAACACGTAATTTTTTTTTTAGGTAGGCTGAAGAGAATGGGGGTCAAGGAAATTTAAACAAAAAAATACTACAAAAATTGTCAAGCTGTAACTTGAGAGAGTATTATAGTGATGCAATTTTTCAACTTTTATATGTTTTTAAACCTTTGCTGCATAAAAGTATATTTAATGTAATATGTCTATTTTTGTGTAGTCCCATTTGACTACAATTTTTCCATTAACTTTTAGGCTTTTTTTTCAGCATGGGTTGCAGTTTTCTTGATGCCATATGTACATATAATTTATTGATGAATTTGTATTTATTTTTCTATGAAAGAATATGGAAAAAAACACAAATACAGCTATTTTTTTGTTATATGCAATGCATTTTTGAAAAGAGTTAGCCATTCTTTAAAAAAAACAAGAAAACCAAAACTGTCTACTGGTCAGGGAGGAGTTAAAATAGTAAAAAAAAGTTAACAAATCTGTTCCAGCACCGCTGCTTTTCCCGATGCTGCCCACTGCTATAGTTACATTCAGTGGTCACATGATGCTGCAATCAGAGGCCTTAGTGGTCTCCCCTGTATGAATGGCATATTTTCATTTATGAATGAAGATAATGGGGGTACATTTAATACCCTCAATATATACAATATTCGTAAGCACACAGAAGAATGACTCACTAAGCAGGTAAAGAAGCAATCTGGATAAAGCCCTGTTCTCTTATGGAAGATAATGGATTGATTCTCCTTCTAGCAGAAGATAATCTAAATAACCTGACTACTGTGGTTTATTCTGACCGACAGATTAAGCAGAAGTTTAACAGCAGTAGATGAACTGTTTCTGTATCTGTACATCTTCTTACAGATAGTGGAGAGGTGGGGAGTACCAATGAGGAATCTTATGGCAAACTGGTACAAGGCACATTATAACTTTCTGTTGTTCTCTGAACAATGAGGAAAATCCTTTGGTGGTAGGTGCCATGACAATCCTGTGGACCCCTCTTCTGGATTTTCCTACTGCTGGTGATGATACAGAGAGAGCTGTCCAATGCTCAGAAAGTCTTTTTATCTGTTAAACAGCTTAAAATTAAAAAATAAACATTTCTGACATCTCCAGGAAAAAAAGATCAGTGACCAATTTGTTCACCCTTTTTTCATTAACAGTCATAAGCCTTCCACCCATGGAGTCAGTCAGTTTTTTAATATGTTGCCAATCAACTTTTTGTGCACCAGCCATAGCATTCCAGACACTGTTCAGAGAGGTCAGCTGTTTTCCCACATTGTAAATCTCCCGTTTAGGAATGGTCCACAAGTTCTCAATAGGATTTAGAAAACAAGCTGTGTAATAATGATGCACTCCTTGATATAGAGGGCCTCATGTATGAAAACTGTCTAGGTTTAAGGCCGTGTTCACACGGCTTATTTTGCCGCGGATTGGCGCCGTACTCCGTGCCGGATTTACACTGCAGTACGGCGCCAATCAGTCGGAGTAATTATGGTAATCCACTGCTCTCATAGAGAACAGTGGATTCCGTCGCTCCTCCCTGCTCGGCGAATCCGCCGGGCGGGGAGAAAGTGACATGCACATTATCCAGGATAAGGGCAGTCTATGGGGGAGGCGGGCCGCACCCCCACCCCCGCCCCTTATTCAAGCCGGAATTGCGAGCGCAATCCGGCTCGCAAATCCGGCGTGAACAAGCCGTGTGAACGGGGCCTAAGACTTTCTTTGTTGCCCATAGCAACCAATCAGAGCTCCCCTTTTATTTCATATTGTGCACTGGTAGGAGTGATAGGGGTGCTCTGATTAGCTGCTATGGACAATAAAGAAAGTCTTACACCTAGACAGTTTTTATACATGAGGCCAAGAGTGTTGTTCTCCTTAGATGATAGTGTTACACAAATATAAATCACCTAATATGCTTCAGTCCAATAAGCATTTAAATTTATACAGCATGGATTTGGAACATGTTCATAAAAATATGGTAAAAACACTTGCCTAATTATTGTGTACACAGTGTACTTCATGAGGCCATACTTTCCTTCCTTCTCTGGACTCCTTAATCCTGGAGTTTCTTCAGGAGAACTATAAGAAGGTTTATTAACCTTTATAGCAGAGATAACCATAGGTTCATATTTAGTTCCCTATGCTCTGAACCACTATGTAAGAAAAGTATTAAGACCGTCTGCAGGTTATGAACTTGTATACGACAACCTGTGTCCTCATGTGATCTTCCTTCACTTCTAAGGAATCTATATAAACCCACTTTTGAGCCTCTGGTGAAGTGCTCTTTTTCCGTTTATCTCAGGAAATTAAATTCTTTCTGGATGTATGTAACTTCTGAGGAGAAGAGAATAAGGAGACCTACAAGCTCGTCTCTTCTGATACCTGAGTAATCTTCCTTCCAAAGTACAGTACTCCTGAGATTTCTTTTCTCCTAAAACCCAGATTTCCATCAGGAACTGATATCATATTAATTAATTTCCATTCCGGTCATTAACAATGACAGTGATTACAGGAGGATGTTGCCTGGGACTTCTTAGACGTGGGTAGATGTCTGAGAAATTATCTAGTCAGGACATCCTTAATTAGGAAAGATAAGAATCTCTCCATAATCTTTTCCATATCATGTTGGATCAGTGAAAACATCTCTATTCCTTATACATCAGTAGGTCTTGACATTCCATTGCTCCTAAACAGGCCTGGACTGGCGGTAGACTTAACCGGGGGGTTGCCAGGGTCCGGGCAACAATGCCAGCTTGGAGCTCCCACCAGGGGGGCTAGTAATTCCCCCTGGCGGGCCCCGAGTGCCGGCACCAGTCTGTGGTGCAGCTACAGGGGCCGCAGTGGTCACATACGCAACCAGACCCCTGAGCCAGGGGGACGCATGCCCTCCTCGCCACAAAGCTGAATGGCTGGGTCCAGGCCCAGACTGGCGGTAGACTTAACCGGGCGCTGGCCCGGGGGCCGCCAAGGTCTGGGCTGTGACACCGGCTCACAGCTCCTGCAGTTGGGGCTGATAATTCCCCCCGGCGGGCCCCGAGTGCCGGCGCCGGTCTGTGGCGCAGCTACAAAGGGGCGCAGCGCTCGCATACGCGACCAGACCCCTCGACCAGGGGGCTGCATGCCCCCCTCGTCAAACAGCTGAACGTCTGGGTCACAGACCCAGCCATGCAGCGATCACGGCCTCCACCTGTACTGCGCGGTGCAGGGGGCGACTCAGGAAGAACAGCCAGGATCTTCCTGGCCGTTCAGCTCGGAGGCCACGGCGCAGGCAGCGCGATGTGATGACGTAATTACGCCACCTGCTCCGCAGCCCGCACTAGGCTGCAAGCGCCACCCACTTCGGACCAGGAGAAGAGGAAAGAAAGAAGGACAGCAGGTGAGTATTTTTTTTTTTTTTACCTGGGCTTCTCACTAACTACCTAATTAATGGGGCAGAACTACCTAATTAATTGGGGCAGACCTGACTAATTAATGGGGCAGACCTGGCTAATTAATGGGGCAGACATACCTGGCTAATTAATGGGGGCAGACCTACCTAATTATTGGGAGCAGATCTACCTAATTAATAGGGCAGACCTGGCTAATTAATGGGGCAGGCATACCTGGCTAATTACTGGGGGCAGGCCTATCTATCTGGCTAGTTACTGGGGGTCTGCCCTGTCTACTTACCTAATTAATGGTGATGCCCTGTTTACCTACCTAACTACTGGGGGCCTATGTAACTACCTTCCTAATGGGGATCCTATACACCTATTAACTGTGGGGGGCCATATATACCTACCTTATGATGGGACCCTATATACCTACCTACCTACTGACAGGGTCTATATAGATACCTAATGGGGGACTATATACCTCCCTACCTACTGTGGGGCCTTTATACTTATCTGTCTACTGAGGGGACCTATATACCCACTGAGATCTTACCTAATTGGGGATTATATACCTCTTTACCTACAGAATAAATCTGTAAAATTACTGAGGGGACCTATTTACTTATATACTGAGAGTACCTATACACCTACCTTATGGGGATCTACCTATTTACATGCCACTTATCTGACTTTTTTAAATTTCTAATTTTTAGGGTCCAACATATGCTGTTTGGGTACAATGACTGTGTAGGGCACCAAAGGGGATACAATTACTATTTGGGGCTCTATGGATGGGCAGTTTGTACATAGGTGGGAATTGATAGGAAAGTGCTGGAAAAGAGAGGAATCTAAGATGTTTTTGTGGTAAATTCTACAGGGACGAGTAGTGGCCAGGAGAAGAAGACATTGCATTCTGTACCGGACGGAGAAAAAAAGGGAAGAGAACAACTCAATGAAGACATCATGGAGTTTTGGAGCAGATGCAGAAGAAAAGGAGAAGAGAACAACTCCCATTAGAGATGACGTCTCCTGTGAGTCCTTGATGTCAAGGGTTATTTTACTTCTGTGTTGAATGAATGCTGTTTTTATGTGATGGTGACCTGACTACTGGTGATCTTATTGGCAGTGTTGTAGATTATATTGGTTTATATTGGTTATACAGGCTTGTCCTTGGTGTAAAGCAAGTGCACACCTGACTCTGCACCAATTTTTCTTTCTCGCTTGTGTTTAGGGGGCTTTCACACATAGCGGTTTTTTGGTGCGTTTTTTGATGCGTTTTTTGTGCAGAAATATACAGCATTAACTAAAATGCATCAAAAACGCACCAAAGTGCTCCTTGTGAGAGCACCCTTATAGTGTTGTCTATTTTAGAAAGCGGCGAGGTGCGAAAACAAGCAAAATTTTGTAAGCAGATATTGTATGTGGGCTGGTGGGGGAATTTGTGCCAGGGCTGCTTATTATTCCCAGTCTGCTCCTAAGGGCTACAGTAATTCACAGAAAAAAAAAGGACATTTACTTAAAATTGCAAAAAAAAGGCAGTACCTACTACTGGTAATGAAAAATCCATTCCCAATAGGATACAACAAAAACCCAGTGCTACATGGGAGAAGCCGCATTGGTGCAAAATATTGATGAACAATAATATATTTAAAATTTTGTCTTTTGCATTGCAGCCATAGCAGTTTGTCTGTCAATTGCAATGGAGATGCTGGACAGCTTGGGTTTTGTTTGTATGAATTTGTAAGGTATTATAGGATTTCAGAATGAGCTTCGGATCCTTGAGATCTGTGCAGGATCTCCTTCCCTATGACATAGTATAAACACAGATATTAAACAAAGTGATGAATATAGGGGTTTAATTCATAATGTACTCAATTCAACAAATATTCCATCTGTCATATCCGTATGCAGGGTAAAGAAATCCCTGTTGATAGGACCAAGGGAAAACAGATTTCTAGCCTATTTAGCATATTCTTATGTACATTTTTTTGTACATCCACTAGGTGACTTTACATTACAATCATTCTGTGTAATGGTTTGGTATACTTAGTTTCCTAAAGCATTATTGCCCATTTGTGTAAAACTGACAGGCAATCTACTAAGTCATGAACTAATACTCACACAGTCATTTATTTTCAGTAAAAAATGAATAGATCCCCAACTGGGCTGCACTTCCTCCCTCATTTGCCTTAGCAATATAAAAGAGCCCCTAAGCGAGTACCTTGGAACATGACACTCTCAGTATCCACCGTTTCTTCAGCTCACAACAATGTGACATGCTTGTAGGGATATAGTGAAGATCTATTGCACACAGCGGCAGGTATTTTTCGGCAAGCAGCAGGTGCATCAAGAGAGCTGAAGTGTCTGCATTTAAGTCTTCAGCAGGGGCGTAACTTAAAGCTCTGGGGCCCCAATGCAAAATCTGTAGAATGGCCCCTGCCAATCACGTTCCACTGATAATACTGGTGTAGTCGTAAGTTATGTGACTGAGGGTCTATTGGGCCCCTTTAGGCTCTTGGGCACGGTAGCGACTTAAACCACTGCACCCCCTATAGCTACGCCCCTAGTCTTTAGTCTCTCTGGTAAACTATGAGAGCAAACTTCTGAAGCTGCTTCCTCCCTGAGAACTCTACAGGAGACTGCTTCTGTTGCACTTTTTTTTATGTTTTTTGACTTGTCTCAGCAACCTATGGGGAATCAGTAGCACACAGCTTGAAAGGTGTAGTGTGATAGGGGGAAAGAGAAGGTTTCAGGCTCCCTCACTGAACACTTAAAGGGGTGTTCCCATCTCACACATTAATAGCATAGTGATAGTAAAGGCAGTGTGTGATAGGTGCAGGTCCCACCTCTGAGACCCACACTCATCACACACGTACAGCATATCCTATAATTATACCATCAGTATGTGAGATGGAATACCCCTTTAATGAATTGAATCACTGAACATGGAGACTCACTTGCAGCTCCCAATGACTGCCCCAAAAAACTGCCATTGCTGCTGCAGTCTGCACAGCAGCCATCCCTAACCATCCTGTTTCACTCCTGCTCCCATGACAGAGCTTTTGCCATCTTAGTCATCTCCTGACCCTTCTTGTCAGGTTGTGTTTCCCCCCTTGTCTCCATTCCCACTAGTCACCTTCTGTTACCCCAGCCCTCTCCTCTATCCACAGAGCTCTTACGCTAAACAGTAGCAAAGATTTATTTGACAGATAATGCACCATAATTTCATGGCATACATTGGTATCTCATCTTATTTAGTGTTTTTAAATGGCTTTAATTGTGATCTATAGACAGATAACACAGAAAGCTTTGATATCTTGGTCATGCTACGTCTATGCTATTAACTCCAAATCTATCAAAGTTTTTTTCTAAATTAGGAGCTGATTTAGCGTTTGGTCATTCAATTGGCAAATGGGTTTCAATGTGGATAGTTGTAAAGTAATGCATCTTCATACTAAAAATCTGCATTTACCACACACTGATTAGCCATGATGTTAACACACCTGCCTATTACTGTTTTACTAGGTCTTATTTTACTATTAGGGTGCCTTCACACAGCGCAGTTTTGGTGCAGTTTTAACTGCGCCCCAATTAAGCTGCCTTTATTACCAGCAAGCTTCTTTCACTTATCCAAACTGTTGGGAAAGTGAGTGATCAATTAGTGTGTTTATATTCCACAAAACTTCAGACACAGTCATTGATTACTTACTTAAAAACCTTTCTGAACAATTTAGACAACTGAAATAAGCTTGCTGCTAATAAAGGCAGTTTAATTGGAGCACAGTTAAAACTGCACCAAAACTGTGCTGTGTGAAAGCACCCTAATAGTAAAATAAGACCTCTAAAAGGTAACGTGCTAGCGGGCACCAAAATATTAACAGCAGAATGTTACTTAGATTTGTAAAGGAAATTGTAAAGATCTCCGTGTTGTCCATTCATATACAGGTATTTATACATTGTAAATAGATCATCCATATGGCTATTTTTTCAGGGTTAAAAAATTTAAAGTTTGACAACCTTTCCTGGCACTGAATGGCAGGAACCCTGTATGTCTTTCAATAAGCATATTGAGGAAGCATCTTTTGTACAGGAAAAAAAATAAGTGAACCCTTTCTTTCAATTTTTATACACAGGTGTCTAAACCTGTACACAATTTCACGTGTGGTCTGACAAGTGGTTTACATAAATGCAAAACTATGCTCTAGTCATGAGCATCTACGCCGCTTATGATGCATCCTATAATTTACAGTCATTTACTCTGGCAGTAGCTACCGGGCACTGGTTGCTAAAGTTGACTGAATTGTTCACCAAAATACCCAAATCTTTTTTATTTGCAGTTTTATCCAGTGTTTTACCATTAACACTGTAGAACTTGTTTCCATGGTCTAAGTGCATAATCTTACATTATTCACACTAAACAATGTTTGCTACTTCTCCACCCACACCTCCAGCTTTCCCAAATCCCTTTGTATTATTTTATTATTCTCAACTTTGTTGCTTACTTTAGAGAGTTTAGCATTATTTGTAAATATTAGATTGTACTTTGTAAGCTTTCTACAAGGTCATTAAAGGGGTATTCCTGTTTTATTTATTGGGGGTTTCTCACTACAAAGATTAGCTTTCAACATGAAGGGACAGTAAATGAAGACTTTTTCTAAAAATATCAGTCAGTAGATTTTACTTTAGTAGTGAAATAAGAGATATTTTATGTACTATGAGTGCACACAGGTTTCTGTGGTTACCTGGTTGCCTGACCATAACTCTGTTATCTGATTAGAGCAGAGGGCTAAGAGCAGGAAGTGACATCTCCCCATGGACATTCTGAGCTCAGGAGCAAATAAATGATCTCAAAATTAGATTCTGTTTACAGATAAAGTCATTATTTTCATTCCTCACAGCACATGTACCTTGTGTTTAATGACAATAACACTCCTGCACTTGTCAGTGTAGTGGCTTAGATATTGAATATGCTAATCACTGCTATCGAACCATCCACAGGCTGAGGAGACAGAGTGAGCATTAAACTTCTTGTGACTCAGTGAAACAGCATGCTGAGAAAACCCATTTAAATATGTAGGCAAAGATAAATTAAGAATATTTCCAAATACAATGATTTTGCTTCTCTTTATAGCTAGGAGCAGATCTTGTATCCTGCTTTTCTACACAAGTTTCTCTAGTTACTGGCCACCTCTCTCTGCTCTTGCAGGCTTAGCAGTAGCCGCGATGGTGACTTCACTCCCTGCTCTGTTTTTTATCTTGAAAACAGGAGCTTGTTTACCTTTTTTATTGACAAGTTTTAACCCCTTAGAGCTCTGTAGCTGTGTGCAATGCGGTTTACAAACCTCCAGCATTCATGTCACTCTTACAGGGTAAGAACAGCAGAGCTGATTTGCCCATCACTGCTGTAGAACCACCCACAGTCTTACCAAGAAGTGTGAACCTGAAGCTTGCTGTGGCTCTGTAAAACAGTATGGTGTCAAAACACCTTTAAAAAGCATATTGAAATACTGTAGGGCCCAATACCAAACCTGTGCTACCCCATCGTTAAAGGGGTTTTATCACTACAAAGATCATGTCTCAGATTATGGGGACAGTAAAAATAAGCACATTTGTCACTTGGTTTAGCAGATATGAGCTTTTCTGTAAATCTGTATTTTGTTTCTGCTGCTGCTGGTCGGGACACGCCTCCGGCTGGATCACGCCCTCCTAGACACGCCCCCTGCACTGTGACATTTCATTCAGCCTGTTGGGATACGCCCCCAGACAGGAAACGCCCTGGCCACGCCACCTGCGCTGTGATTGGCTGCCTTCACACTCTGTGTTTTCTCCCCTCTGAGCTGTTAAAATCGATAGTGAAACCAAGGGCTGCTGGCTCTATACACATCTTCCAACTCTAGGTTGGATAATCTGGGCAATTACTGGCTGTTTAAGTCCCAGATCGCCTCATATAACACAGTATTATAGAGTCTCCTGCCTGTTAACAGGGGGAGAGGAGGAGGGGGAGGACAGAGTGCATTGCTTCATATAACCCAGTCTGTTGCCTGATAACAGTATAACTGCATATAGCACAGCAAAGAGCTTGTGCAGTCAGCCTGAAGATCTGCAGACACAGGAGCAGCATGCAGGAGGCTGTATAGCTGTTCTCTGCAGACATCCTTCTGCTTCTACTGCCTCACCCAGAATGATGATGTCACAGCTCTTCAGTGAGGAGAGACACGCCTCCTGGGAGGAGAGACACGCCCCTGGATTTCAAATTCAATGTTAGAGAATTAGCTGAAGAGCACAAACAGTTGAAACGATAAAACTCCTTTAAGTGTCATTTAAAGTCCCCCCAAATGACAGTGAGCATTCCTTGTGACTACTATAAAGAAAGATTTGACCTCCAGAGATGACAAGGCTTTCTTATTGTATAAGTTTATTTGCAGAAACTGTTTATCATTTTCACAAAGTTTTGGACAAAACAACAGAAAAGCTTATGGGTAGAGTGTTGATCCAATTTAATTGCCATGTGGGGCCCAAATTGTGGCAGACTGGCTTATGCTTTATGACTTTTTGCTTTGTTTTTGCCTTCCTCTGTTCTAAACTTTATACATCCATCTTCCTTTCCCAAACACACTTTATTTTCCTCCAAAAAATAATGTATTAATATGTTTGGCTTATGATAGTAATAAAAATGCCACTGTGTGTGTCAGCTAAGTCGTATATGTCAAAAGCTGTAACGATGTAGTCTACACTGTTAACTATAGCACAGAAACTCCACACCACAGATTTCAAGTTCGTGGTGCAGAAAAAAAAGAATCAATATGCTCATTCTTTGAAGTGGATCTTCGTCAGACTCTGCTTAAGAAATGAGGGTAAACCACGTTTAAACCAGTAGCCAAAACTGCCTCTGCAAAGATAAAATACTCAGCAGAAATCCTCAGCAGTATCTGTGCTTTCTGTCAAATAAGTTATCTTAGCAGAGCCATCCAAGGCTTATTAGACCAGTAACCTTGTTCTACTGTCCTGTTCTTTTGTTCTGATACTCACAAGACTATTTTAGGAAGTTTCAGTGGCAGATATCATTCTGACAGGTTTCTAACAAGCCCGCATTAAAGGGGTGTTTTCACCATGCTGTTTGACAGAGCCACAGCCAGCTTTAGACTCACATTTTCTGGTCAAGCTATGGGTTGTTCTATAGCATCTGCTATTCCTAGCTGATTGTGGCAGACTGGCTTATGCCTTATAACTTTTTGCTTTGTTTTTGCCTTCCTCTGTTCTAAACTTTGTACATCCATCTCCCTCCCCAAACACACTTTATTTCCCTCCATATTCTCTCTCTGCTGTTTTTTTTTCCCAGAAAACTTGGTGACAGCCCCTTTTTTTATGAACAACTTGGAAAAATAATTTATTAATATGTTTGTCCTATGGATATTAATAAACATGCCACTCTGTGTGTCAGCAAAGTCGTATATGTCAAAAGCTGGCTATGTGTGTCTGGCTAACATTCATTGCCTTGATGAGGCAAATTGTCTCATTAGAAATGGCAAACATAGCTGTTATGCAAGAGCAATCTCTTCAATATGTACCGTTTATTGATTTTTGTACAGTTGTAAAACATGGAATTTTTCTCCTTATTAGATCAATACTCAGTAGATCAAACACAAGCCAAAGACAAGATCTTTATCAAAAGGAACAAATTCATTTCAATGAAGCATCTGCCTGACACAGCCTTGACCATAACTTCATGACATGCAATTCTTTAGATTTAGTAAAACTCTTGGGTAATACAAACAGGTTGCAGCTGTAAATTCATTTTATTGTTATGCCAAGGGGCTTATTTAAATGGGCTACATAAAAATGAAATACAAGCAAGTTCATCCATGCCATATGTAGCTATAACAACTTATTTAGGTAACTGCATATGTTGGGCAACAGCACTTATTGTGACTCAATTTTATCAAAACTATCAAAATGTATACTTATATCTTGAATCTTAAGTGTTTTTTTATCTTATTACCTTATTTTACCTTTATTAACACAAAATTGACCATAGTTAAAAAAATTCTCCATACATCACACTATTAATATTTAGTTTATATTATCCACTCTTCTTTGTTATACTTCTACATATATCCTATCTTATAGACCTTACACTTTAAAAAATGAAAAGTACACTGGTAAATATATATCTTAAAACTTATTTATTTATTATCTGGTCATTCCTTTAGTTTTTTTTTTTATATATCTATTTGGGAGCTTACATGCCGCGCACCAGAGGGAGCAGTGGAGAAGATTGGAGTAGTAGTTAAACATCACGATGGCATCGCTTACCATACTACTTATGCTTCCCTGGCATCAGCGCAGTGGTTAGGGGTGCCTGTGGATGGATGGTGTTGGATATTAGTCCCTGGGGCACACTCTGATATTGGTTGTAGTCTCCTGCTCATGATGTTGGTGCGAGGTGCCCTTGATCTAGTGAAGGTATGCAGACAGGATAGCAGAGTGGGGTTAACGGTGCAAACATTAACGCTTTCTTTATTCTTAGGCAAGATGGCAAAACATGACATTCCTCTTCCTCATGGTATAACAGCCCTTTCTCAGCAGAATACAACTAGCAGCCAGGAGTAGTCCCATATCATTTGTCCCTTAATCAGACGCATCTTAGACTTCAAAGAGCACTCCCGCCTCAGGAGAACTGACATCCTAAATTCTTACTTCATCCAGCTTGGACTACAAGGAGTTAATACCCCAGTAGAAATGGACTTGGGTTTGTTAAGCCAGGTCAGAGGCAAATGCTGGACATCAACAGGGATGCAGGCCAATGCGGGACTCACTATGTACTGCTTTGGTGTACAATGCAATATACCTTTCCATAGGCTTCTCTCAGATCAGCTAGACTGCATTTCATTCCAATGATTTCCATACTCCAAATTTTAGGAATCCATGGCCCACTAGGTGCTGAACTAGAAAAGAACTAGGTGCTGACCTAAGGCCTGAAGGTCAACAGCCTCATCAGAAATGGTTAAGTAACCCCTTTCATCCTGTGTGGTGCTTGAGCTCACCACCCAGGACCTAACTTTTCTCCACACCGAACAACACTAGCACTACTTATTAGGGTCAATTTATAACCTCTCCCTCTTTTCTTGTTACTATGGAAACCACCGTCTGTCTGCTAGCTGGCACATTAACATATTTACTCAGAAGAGTACATTCACTATGACTGGGCATTTTCTGAAAGACAATTCACATGAGGTTCAACTAGAAGTCAGCAACTCACCTCAGGCAGACACAGGGCTGTGCTCACATATAACTTCATTAAGACAAATATTAACAAAACACCTTCATCAATACATTAAACAGAAGAGTGATACAACTCTTATTATTTGGTCTGAGAACTAATACTATGAACTTTTCAAGTAAATCTTGAGGATGAGCGTGTTTCCATGTGAAAGGACTCTTGTAAAAAATGCGGTAAGCCTTATGGCTGTATAATGTTTTATACCTTTTTGATATAGAGTAAAGTATTTCTATGAAAAAGTTTATTTTTTGCCAGTATATTCTTTTAAACAACTCTTATCACAAATAATGGACAGAGAAGGTTAATCCTGTACATTACAAATAGTAGATATAAAAGGATATATCTCCAGCTGTTATACTACTGTATTTATTGTGGGAACATTTCAGGATGATTATGTAATAGACAAAAAAAAATGTATTTAATGTACCTTTATTTAAGATTACACCCTGGAGAGCAAAGAAACCACAGGAACACAAAAAGTTAGAAATATGTAGCACTACAAATTTGTCGTAGCTCTCACTTAGGTTTATATACCTTAATTTCACAAACTTCAAGTGACATCAAGTAGTGAAAAGGCAGAAAATAATGACAACTCAACGTTTAACCTCATAGTGGTGAAGTGAAGCAGAATGCAAAAGCAGTAGGGCACATTGATTAAAGGGGTTTTGCTACGATCTAATGTTTATATGGGATCCTCCAAAATGGGTATTTAATCACTTTTCTAAATATATGTCATCAAAAAAGTGAAGCCTCTGAGAGCTACAGCCTTCTTTACATGCCCTTAGTTTCCTGACAGTTTACATTAGACATGACCAGGAGCTGACAGGAGCTGATCTGGCCTCGCTTGCATTGTTTGCACTTCTTATCTGATGTCAGGGAACATGAACGAGCTTTGAAGGGACTGGTTAGAAAGATCCTGTGTCTTTTGTATAGAGAATCCACTGGTTGTAATGTAATTATCTGAGTAAGCATGCAGACGCTCTCTGCTCAGCCCCCCTCCCTCTCACCCTGCAGCCTTTCCTATTTTACTTTTTTTTTTTACACTTAGTAATCTATTAGCATATACATATGTGCTAATACATTGTAACCTGTGTCAGTTAGACACAGGCAGCAGTCAGGGCACCACACAGCCTGCCCTGACTGCAGACATGTCACACAGAGAGCCCTGGGGATACTCTAGGTCTCCAGGGCTGATTGCTCAGATATGTCCCAGGCTCTGTCCAGTCCCGATCACCCAATGCTCCATTGAGAGTCCTGATCACCCAATGGAGCAGGGGAATGTCCTTTGATTATGCCATGGTCACTGAGTGTGGCAATTAAAGGATTAATCACCAGGGAGCGGAGGTTACCTCTGCTTCTTGGCACTGGCAGAGGGTGCTTTAGGAACAGAGCTGTTAAGTACTCTTGTTTCTGCACTACCTGACATCTATAGTCAGTAGGCGGTCGTTAAGGAGTTAAGATATGATCTGATTAAATTTGTTATAGTAAAAAAAAAGTCCTAGTATCTTGCATCTTAATGGATACAATGTAATGGAATTTAATTTAATGGATACAATTTGCTTTCGATTCACTACAGCAAATCAGAAAGTCTAACTACTGTGAAAAGGCATCAAGGAAGAAAAGCATTCTAGTTGGTGTTCTCATAGACTTCAATTAAATTTCATGTACAGTTACATACTGTAGTTACATAGTTAGTACGGTTGAAAACAGACATATGTCCATCAAGTTAAACCAAGGGTGGGGAAAATGTGGGTAAAGGGAGGGAGATAAGGAGTTTAAGCCTAGCTTCCCTTACTGATAAAGGCTTTGAAATCCATAAGGCAAGAACCAATCTGCTCTAAGGCAGATTTCATTTCTGATCCCAGAGTTGCCATCAGACTGGATCTAGAATTTTAAATGGCTACATACATATTCATATTTTTTGTTTCAGGTAGTTATCTTAGGCCGTGTTCACGCGGCTTATTCCCGACGGATTTGTGCGCCGTATTGAGCACACAAATCCGCCGTGAATAAGGGGTGGGACGGAGGCGGGGCCGGAGCGCGGCGGGGGCGCCGCTCCAGGCCCCATAGACAGTGCATTGTTTACGGCGCGTCCGCGCCATAAATAATGTGCATGTCACTTTCTCCCCCGCGGCGGATTTGCCGAGCGGGGAGGAGCGACGGATTCCACTGTTCTCTATGAGAGCAGTGGATTACCGTAATTGCTGCCGCGGATTGGCGCCGTACTGAAGCGCAAATCCGGCGCGCAGTACGGCGCCAATCTGCGGCAGAATAAGCCGTGTGAACGGGGCCTAATCCTTTCTTGAAACTCGCAACTGTTCTTGCTGTGAGCAGCTCCTAAGGTGGTTATTCCACAGATTTACAGTTCTCATAGTGAAGAAGGCTTTGACCACAATAGAAAATGATGGTATATCGCTACGATGGGAACCCGCACCTATCTTGGGAACAGACCCCCGAAAGTCACAGCGCAGACTGGAAAGCCGGTCGCACTTGCGCATGGCTCTCCATTCTGTCCTTCACGAGTTCCATGTAGAGTCAAACACATAGAACACAATGGAGACCTGTGTAGCCTTCCACCTTCCTACTTCGCTGCAAGAATGGGAAGTTTGGGTGATGCCCTAGAAGAAGCTACATAGCAATACCCTGGGTAGCACCCTGTTTGCTTTTGCCTCTTTATGTGGAGTATACAACTCATGTGGTTTTTTTTATGAGTTGTGAATAAAACTTCAGGTGTTATTTTAGCTCAGATCATCTGCACTATTATTTCCTTTTCTCCATGTAGACTTTTATGGTGTGATGTCTACTGGAGAATCTCTGTGAAGGATCAATATACACCTGAAATGTAGACCATTTGTAATGGACTTTTCACCTGTGATGGTCTAGATTCAGCAGCCAAGAAGTTTTATATAATTTATTTATTTGACAATTTGGAAGATTGGACACCTTCTTTACTTCTGTGGTTCCACCAGTCCATCTAGAGGATTGTATCATATATTAACATGCTATATTTATTTTTAGGTCCTAAACCTAAATAATTACCATCATATGACGATTAGTCTTGTGCCTCCAAAAGAGAACCACCATGCATATTTCTTGCTGCGTTATCACCTCCAGGAAAATGGTCACCACTAGACTTTTTGCCTCAGTCTCACTCTCCTGTATGGGTTTTCACTAGAGATGAGCGAATTGATTCTAACGAAGTAGAATTCGTTTAGAATTTCAGGAAAAATTTGATTCTGAACAAAGTCGAAGTTCATGCCGATTCGTGGTAACTAGTGATGAGCGATTGCGTCAACTATCGTCATCGGATCGATAGTCGATATCGTCAATTATCATGCCGATATCTGATATCTGATAATAGATAATCGCCAATGACCATTAAAGTCTATGGGAGAGGAACAACACCTTCATTCTTACACCCAAACAGGGCTGGAGAAGCTGAAGTTAACATCCACAACAGTAAAATGGATACGTGCTACATCTTAGGCAACACAATTAGGCAACAAGAGTCACAGAAAAAAAACTCACAGACTATTCACTAGCTCTGTCTTGTACCACAGCATGACCCTTAAACCTGCACGACTCACAAATTAAAAAGTGTCAGAAGGCAGTATTATTTGAACCATCATTTTACTTGAATTGGACATTGACTACCCCTTTCCTGGAACGCAGCATGACCCTTAAACCTTAAAATTGTGTACCAGCACAAAAATGTATCAAAATTCTTCCAATGAAAAGAGTGCGCACCTTCACGGACCAGGATCAAGGCCAAAGGTATGTGCAAAAAAACAAGAAAAAGGCAGCACTTAAAAAAAAATAAACGTGGTTTATTAACCCAAAAACAGCGACGTTTCAGCCTGAACTGGGCTTTTCTCAAGCTTGAGAAAAGCCCTGTTCAGGGCTGAAACGTCGCTGTTGTTGGGTTAATAAAACCACGTTATTGTTTTATAAGGGCTGCCTTTTCTTGTTTTTTGCATGACCCTTAAACCTGTCTGACCCACAGATTAAAAAGTGCCAGAAAAAGGAGTCTTTGAACCACCATTTTTAGGATGGAATCCCACCATTAAATGGATTGTCTCACTACAGGGATTGCTAGCTATGTTAAAGATCTTGCAAAAACAAGTCATTTTGCAATATGTGTCCATTAACAGTGTCCTATCTATTCATGTTTTCGACAGCACCATCACCCTTGAACCACTCTTGACAATTGTGAAGAACAAATGTCTGTTAGAAACCATATTTTTATAATAGGACCTGTAGTATAGCTGCATTTCACAGCAAAATGCGCCCAAAAATTCAAAACATGACCCTTGAGCCACTTTTGACAATTGTGAAGAACAAATGTCTGTTAGAAACCACATTTTTTACAATAGGACCTGTAGTATAGCTGCATTTCACAGCAACATGCCCCCCAAAAATTAAAAAAACATGACACTTGAGCCCCTATTGACAATTGTGAAGAAAAAATGTCTGTTAGAAACCAACATTTTTATAATAGGACCTGTAGTATAGCTGCATTTCACAGCAGCATGACCCAAAAAATTATAAAAATGAAATGCCACTTAGAAGCCACATTTCTGTTCCAAAGGACCATGATTATAGCTGTATCTCACAGCACCATGACTCCAAAACCATTGACAATGCGAAAAATTATAAAGATGAAGTGAGTAAACGGAATACGTTTTTTTTCATGAAACCTTGTACAATTGGTGTCTTTTACAGTCTCCTCACCGCAAAACCAGCAAAATGAACTTTTGGGAACTGAGAATAAAAATTGCAGTAAGAAATGATCAGATAAAAAAAAAGTTTTCAAGAGGACTACTTCTTTTGGAAGAGGAATGTGAAGTAGACCGGCAACTAATCGGTGACCTCGGCAATTGGGGCCACAACATCATCAGATATCCATGCCTGATTCATCTTGATGATAGACAAGTGATCCACATTATCTGGGGAAAAGCCGGATGCGTTGTCTGTAATGACCTCCAGCTGTGCTGAAGGTCCGCTCAGATATGACGCTGGCTGCTGGGCAGGACAACGCCTATATGGCCGTGGCGAGCGAGCTCGGGCCATTCATCCATTTTGGATCCAAATTTATTGGGTCCGGAACACCATCCAAAAACATCGGTGTTGAGACGCAGATAGTCGTGCACCATGATCTTAAGCCGGTCTCTGCGTGTTGTATGTGTGCCCTGCATTACATGCGTTGGTGAGGTGATAAATAAAGATTGCCAGAGGTCACCCATTAGGCTTCTGCCACAATGCCTGCTGCTGCTGCCGATACGGCTACTTGGCACTCTACTGCTATCACGTCGCTGATGTTGTTCCACCGTGACATTTGGGGAACGTGAAGCAGACGCAACGATGTTCCAGTTGATCAATCAGCAAGGTCTCCATTTCCTGCTTTTTAAACTCTATTTTTGGGTGGGGGGAAAGGAAATGCTGAGTTTTGCTTTGTACCGAGGATCAGGGGGTGGCCACCCAAACTGTTGTTCATTTGATGGCCTTAATGCGAGGATCATGTTGGAGGAAATGGAGCATCCAAGCACTCATGTGAGAGATGGAGCCTTGATTTTCCAAGCCTCTGGGTCGAGGGGCACTAGCAAATGATCTTCCTCTCTTCCCCCCCCATCCGCCTCAAATTCTTTCCCAAAACCTCTTTCCAAGGCAGGGACATTGGTGATGTCGGTGTCCAGGAATACCTCCTCCTCCTCTGCTTCCTCCGGCACAGCTTCAACACAGCCCTGACTTGCCTCAGATGAGGCACCCTGAGAGCTGAGGTGCCGCCTTGCACTAGCCCTGGACCCTGAACCAAATCCCCTAATGAAGACCGATAAATGTAAAAACTGTCGGGCCTTCTGGACTCGACGGAGAGAAAGGCTCCGTGTCCACATCTGTGTCTGTCTCCTCCTCCGTTGCTGGTGGGACCTGATGTTTCAGAGTGTCCAACGATCGTTCCAGAACTAAGATCACCACAATGCTCATGCTGACAAAGGGCATTGTCCGCCACTGACCATTTTGGTGGCTTTTTCAAAACTGGCAAGGATAGTGCAGAGCTCTTTCACCTGCCTCCACTCTCAGTGGCTCAACACCCCAAGGTCCGCACCGCTGATTGTCAGGCCATGTGTCACTTCGTACTGCGTAATGGCATTGCGCTGCTGCCACAATTGCTGGGGGCATGGTGGGGTGGAATTCCAGCGTGTTGCCACATCAACAATGAGACAGTTGACGGGGAGGCCGAGCTGATGCTGCAACGCAGCCAGGCGGGACTAAGCATGGTACGAATGGCGGAAGTGTGAGCTCAGACCTCGAGCCTCCCCCCAGCAGCAGTCCAGACCCGGGGTAGCGCTTTAGAAATTTCTGGACGACAAGGTTCATGACATGTGCCAGGCAAGGGATGTGCTGCAGCCTACCGATCTTAAAAGGACGGCCAGCAGATTTCGACCGTTATCGCACAAACCACCTTGCCTGGCACAAAGGGTTTTTGTTACCCAGCCAGCGCTCCGGTCTCATTACGAAGAGCCGTCCACAGCTCCTGGGCCTGTGTGTTGATGGTCTCCAAGGGCAGATTAATTTCAACACGGCCTGGTTTCTATGGGCACGTGTGCCACCAGAGGACCTTGGGGGAAAAAAACCCTGCACCATCCCTGTGGTTTTGAAGAGCGGCGCCAAGCCTGAGAACCAGCGTCAACCACCAGAGACATCCACCCAGCTCACCCATGAGCTGTCAAAAGAGATACAGCGGCCTTGGCCGTGCTTTACTAGTCCATGTGTCGGTGGTCAGAATGTGACTTTTCCCGGACACAGATGCAGACAACGCGCTTGAAATTTTAGATGGAACGTGGCTGGCCAGGGCAGGGATGCTTTTCTGGCAAAGAAATGCCATGCTCGGCATCTGGTATTGGGGGCAGGCAAGGGCCTTAACGTGGCGGAAACCCAAACTGTGTCCACCAGACGGAAAGGCAACTTCCAAGGCCAAAAAAACCTGGCAATGCCGACATTCAGGCTTTTGGCTTTGGGATGGTTTCGGTTAAAGTGTTTTTTTTCTGCTCCCCAAACATGGTAGACAGGAAGGCCCGGCTGCTAGATGGCCGCTGTACGACGTGCAGGTCGTCAAAAACTGGTGGAAGGGGAAGGGGTAGGATGGTTTTTCTGGTGGGTCTGGTGGTTCTCCCGGGGAACGGTCGAGGCTGAAGCGGAGGCTGATTCTTGATCATGACAGAGAGACATGGGCAGCTGAGGAACGCTTGGTAGTGGTGGAGCAGGAGGAGGCAGAGACAGAGGGTGTGACAGTGGTTGGAAGCCCGGGATTGGTGTGGCCTTTTTTGGCCAAGTGTTCCCTCCATTTCAACTCATGCATTCGCTGCATATGACTAGATATGTTGGTGGTGGTTAACACCTAAAATTCTTCACTACTACTGATGCGTTTACGGCAAATGGCGGAAAATGACAAACGCTGGGTGAATCAGAGGCTTGCTTTGAAAAAAGGCCCAGGCTTGAGGGTCCTGGACCTTTTCGACGGTGATAAGCGGGGCGGTGTTTCCGCTGATCGTGGCCCGGCGGAATAATCTCAGCGGGACCCATGTGCGACCGCTCCATCCCTTTTTGAGGCGGGAGCCGTAATGACACTAACTCATCGTCTTCTTCCTCGTTTAGTGATGAAGGGGCTTGCAAAAAAAATTCTGCTGAAAAGACCAGATCCGCATTGTCATCATAATCATCAAAAACAAAGGTGACTTACTCGGCCTGACAATCTGCATCCTGGAGCTGCGGGCTACAAGCAACAAGCACTGCAAGGCATTGCCGACCGCCCGGGATTTTTGCCGATTAACCGGCTTCCTTCTCCTCCTCTGCTGGCATCAGCGATTGGGCATCAGAGCAGACAAAATCATCCTCTTTGGCCTCTTGATCTTTGGAAATATCTTATGTCCCAACCGCTTTTTTTTCATCAAAAGAGTCTTCAGAAAATGGATTACCCAGAGTGGTGGGTACACAAAAGGTTGACATTTGGGCGCTTTCGCTTCATGTTGACGGTGCTGTGAGTAAAGGATACGGACATTTGTGGCCAGACTGGGGGAGGACGAGGAGCTAAGACTGCTGGATGCAGGTTGCATTAACCACTGAAGAACAGCTTGGCGACGCTGTTCATTAATGAGATTCACAGGGCCCTGACCCAGCGATGACAGGCCTGATGGTCCTGCAACCGATGATCCACTGGCTTGCGTGTTGTTGCCAGCACTGGAAGAAGCACCTTCTCTCGTACCTCTACCTCCATGTCCTACACCCCTCTTTGCTCGCTTACCACCTGCATGTCGCTCCATGTTCAGAAAGATAAAAATTTAAGAAGGTATGGAAGAGTTTTTGACATTTTTATTAAAAGACGGAAATCACAGCTATTCTTAAATCCCTCTAATTTCCTACAGTCAACTAGGATTAGAAACTGAATTGTTTCTAGCAAATACCTGTGAAATGCCGTCTGGTGGAAGAACCTTAAGACAAAATCAACAGTGTTCTTCCTAGCTATCGATTTGAACAAAACTGGGGCGAACCAAAGTGCAAAACAGCTATTTAAAAGTTATACGGATAACAAAAGGTGGGTTTTGCACCAATGAAATACAACAGCAGTTACCACAAAATTTTTGTATTTTAATTTTAAGTACAAGGTGGCTCTTTGAACAAAACTGGGCCACACCAAAGTGAATACAGCTATTTAAAAGTTATACGGATAATAAAAGGTGGGTTTTGCACCTATGAAATACACCTGCAATGAATAACAAATTTCTCTATCCTGATATAAGTACAAGGTGGGTCTTTGATCAAACTGGGCTGCTCCAAAGTGAAAAACACCTATTTAAAAATTTATACGGAAAATAAAAGGTGGTTTTGCACCTATGAAATACACCTGCAATTACTAGCAAATTTCTGTATTCTAATATAAGTACAAGGTGGGTCTTTGAACAAAAATGGGCTGCGACAAAGTGAATAACACCTAATTAAAATTTATAAAGGATAATTAAAATGTGGGTTTTGCACCCATGAAATACACTGCAATTACTAGCAAATTTTCTGTATCCTAATATAAAATACAAAGAGGGTCTTTGATTTGTGTTGAGCGATTATTATCGACAAAGTTGAAATCGGCACAGTTTTTATGTTGATCGAAATTTTTTAGATCATGCGATAATTTAGGTTAAAATCTGTGCATCATCTATTAAGATTGCGCCTTTTTCGGCGCTTCCCGTTCATTTTGGCGGCCAGCACATAAGCTTACAGAAAAGAAACAGGGTGAGATGTGTGTGCGACGTCATGCTGGGATGTGTATGGTTTCGATTGGCTGGAAAAATCACATGACCTCGTTTTTTCATAGAACAGCGTTCCTTTCAGCCTCAGTGTCCTCAGCGTCTCAGAGCAGAAGGACGTGCGCTCTGCTGTGTCCAAACAGCTCAGCGAAACTATTTATTTCTTCACAGAGAAACTCTCACTATTAGCTGTGATCCCCTTTCAATTTAGTTAGATTAGAGATTGGAAGATTTTATGTAGTTAGCTAGAGAATTTTAAAGGAGCATCTTCCGCTGTAAAGTCACGGTGGGAAGCGCAGAGGAGGGGGGGGGGACAGGGGAGAAAGAGGGATGGCCCCCGCGGGCGAACACAGACAAGCTCTATAAAGAATACTGGATAAAGTTCACCAAGACTTAGTGTAGACATTGCACTGCAATAGCTTTATTATTAACAGTTTTCTATTGAAATATTTCCTGGATATTGGGCGCCTGAACTTTATTAGGATACACATCTTTTCTAGTAACTGCGGTCTCTTTGTTAGGTGCAAAACTCCCCTTTTATTATCAGTATACATTTCAGATAGGTGTTCATTTTCAATTTTGCCCACTCCACCTTTGTTGATATATCCACCTTGCACTTAAATCTGAATCCAGCAATTTTATAGTCACTACAGATGAATTGAAAGGTGCCAAAAATATCTTGTATTATACGAATACATAACAGATACGTGTTTTTTTTAGCTTTGGCGCACTACAGCTTTGTTCATTGAGGCAGCTTGCACTTAGATTTGAATCCAGCAATTTTATAGTCACCACAGGTGAATTGAAAGGTGCCAAAAATATCTTGTATATTCCGAATACATAACAGATACGTGTTTTTGGACTTTGCCGCACAACAGCATTCTACATTGAGGCCGCTTGCACTTAAATTTGAATCCAGCAATTTTATAGTCACCACAGGTGAATTGAAAGGTGCCAAAAATATCTTGTATTATACGAATACATATCAGATACGTGTTTTTTTAATTTGGCGCACTACAGCTTTGTTAATTGTGGCAGCTTGCACTTAAATCTGAATCCAACTATTTTAAAGTCACCACAGGTGAATTGAAAGGTGCCAAAAATACCTTGTATTATACGAATGCATAACAGTTACGTGTTTTTTGCACTTTTTCCCAGTCCAGATTTGTTGATAGACACCTTGCACTTAAATTTGAATCCAGCAATTTTATAGTCACCACAGGTGAATTGAAAGGTGCCAAAAATATCTTGTATTATACGAATACATAACAGATACGTGTTTTTTGACTTTGGCGCACCACAGCTTTGTTCATTGAGGCAGCTTGCACTTAAATTTGAATACAGCAATTTTATAGTCACCACAGGGGAATTGAAAGGTGCCAAAAATATCTTGTATTATACGAATACATAACAGATACGTGTTTTTTTGACTTTGGCGCACTACAGCTTTGTTCATTGAGGCAGCTTGCACTTATATTTGAATACAGCAATTTTATAGTCACCACAGGTGAATTGAAAGGTGCCAAAAATATCTTGTATTATACGAATACATAACAGATACGTGTTTTTTGCACTTTTGCCAGTCAGATTTGTTGATGAACTTGCACTTAAAATTTGAATCAGCAATTTTTTAGTCACCC